>JBAMJV010006729.1:0-7500 GCA_037951105.1 Echinarachnius parma
CAATGAAACTGTGTCACTTCATGAAAATGTGTATCAATAATTTGAACTTCCTTGGGAAAGGGGGGGCCGGGGGGAGGGCCGGGGGGGGGGGGGGCGGGGGGCCAGGGGGTGCCGGGGGGGGGGGGGTTCTGTAGCCTCCACACTATGAGTACACCACTGTATGTATTTTTAAAGTTCTATTTCAGTACAATCATGGATTTGAAGGGTTTGCATGATCAAAAAATGGGCTGCTTAATCAATACATATAATTAAACTAATTTATTCATTCATTCATGCACAAGAGCAATGAATATAACGGATGGGTATATCATAATTTTTCAATGATAACCTTTTTAAATCTAATTTATCTATTGTCAATTTGGCATTCAATGCAAAGAGGGAAGAAGCTAGTAAACTACTTGGATATTACTTTGATTAAAGGGATCTAGTAACATTATCCAAATCCACAAAACGTACTTTGAACTCTATAGTGGTAATTCTCATACCTTGTTGTATTTGTATTACCAATAGAAACATACGGAATAGGTTTTGTTTTTTCGAATTTCCCTTTCGTTAAAAATATATTTACGATAGAAGTGTTCAGAGTTCTAATTATCCACTGGAAAGTTAAACACTTTATCAACCATTCATCACTTTTTGCACATTGCAAAAAGTTACTAGATCCCTTTAACACTGAGAAAAACACATCATAAGCAATCATTCACATATAAGTAATACATTGGCTCTGTGATTACCTCAAATGAAACTTGGGCATAAGGGTTAAAGTGGGGTCGCCCACTACGAGTTACGAGTAAATATTGAAAGTCCCCGACGACCTCGTTATAACGGGGTTCCCCTGTATACTGTACTAGAAATCTGGGAAATAACGGGGGTTTCAACTAGAACACACAGTACTAGTTCATGTGTTTAAATGCAAGGTACTGGAACAAATTATAAAGTAAGGTAGAGGGTGGGGTTGAATATATACAGACTTTCATAACTATATTTCTTGTCAAAAACTTGCTTCTGTCACGCATTGTTTCTTTTTCTTTGTTGCAATCCAAATCAGACACAATTATTACGAAATGAAACACAATTTCTTTGGTTATTCAAATACTGTTGTAAAACACTCCAATTTAATTGTAAGGAAATGAAGAGAGCAAATGGGGGGAACTCTGGAAACATGGATTGTCATGACAATATAATAATATTATCATTATTACTTTTAATAACATCTTAATTAGAATTGTTGGCTAAACTGTTCATTCATGCTTTAATTACAACAATATTCAAGTCGCAGAAAGACCAAATATTTACAACTCACAAATTGGTTGAAAAGTGGACCAAAATGTCAAATATATATTTCTATATCTTTCACCATGGTGTATAATATCAATCGAACTATTACATATCGAGACAATTTTGAAATTAATTTGGTGACTATTATTATTGTTTTATTAGGAATACTTGCCAATTGACTTAAATAAAAAATAAAAAGACCAATTGCTTTCATGATAAATTAATAATTTTCCTGGCCACACAAGTTCAAGTATAACTTGTGTTTTGGTATCCATTTATACTCGGGTAACATGTGCAAGTTTTGCGGAAAACATGGATAAAGAACTTCATTTAATAGGGTTATACAATGCGTCTAATAAGTTGCAGGCAATTTGAATTTCTGTTTTATGCAAAATTCCTTAATTCTAAATTTCTGAGAATATTTTTATGTGGAACCAGCCACGTTGCTATTAAATGTGTGTTGTTGTTTTTTATATTGAATGCAGCGTAATTAATGGGATTATTTTGTATTTATTAAAACATGAGATTTTCTGGTGCTAAACAGACCAATACAAGTTTACCATTTAACATTATGTGTTTAATTAAATAAAGATGACTAAATATATGTTTACATCCCTAACATAAACAAACAAAAATTGACATCTCCAAATAAAACTGGAGCAACTATATGATGTTCAAACAATCATTGTATCTGAATCTTAACCAATTGTAACATAACTTAAACATGATACTTTCACTGTGCAATCGCAACGTTAATATTGAACGTGACCGGCTATAGCAAAACCCTGCACTTGTCGGTAATTCATGTTTTGAAGAAATGGGCATTTTAAGTTCACTTAACGTGTGTAAAAGACTTATGATTGTAAAATTGAAACAATCGTATCTTCTCCAATTATTCACTAATGAAAGCTTGTGATGAGGCCTTCTAATGGTATGAAAATCTACACTTTGATTTTTACCGACAAGTGCAGGGTTTTTCTATATCCGGTCAAATTCAATTAAAGCCAAATAACAGTATTGGGAAAGTTACCGAAAGTATCTTTATTGGCCAATCTCATTGATCAGGGCTTGCCGCTGACATTGGGCCTAAATTCACTCCAAGTTTGGCCCGTCTACAACAGCCACATCTATATGCTCTTTCGCATGCGGAGCCATGTGGCAGCATTTGCCATAGGTTTTGCACGCAACGCATACGGCTGCATTTAAATATACAACTGTCGGCGATATTGATTTGTATATATCAATTAGTAGGCGGTTTCTTGGCCAAATTTGTATGATCCCATATTAGTAAAAATATATTCTTTCACATGGTTGGTGATAAGAGCGTACATTTCATATTTTGCGTGCAGGGCGTTTCCCAATACTGTCATTTTGCTTATTTAGTGTCACAATGACTATAACTAAAGAGGTCATCGTGCTTTAAATGAATCACTAATTCAGAATTCATAACAAACAATTATACAAGATAACATACATCTAAAGTGCACTTAACATGTAAAACAGTTGTTCAACCAAAGACAATTTGGCAAGCTTTAGTTGCTTAGTCTTAGCTTACAAATATTCTGTTATTTATGATATATTTGCATTTTTAAACACTTGTAATTTTAATAATATATAGCATTTATAGAGCGCCGTGTATCTAGGTGCCCTATTCAGAGGCGCATTATTACCCTTGGTCATCAGGTACAGGTCAAACCTGCATAATTATCATGTGCACCATCTCAACTCCCAGGGGAGCATACTACTCTAAGTTAACAGGTTAAGTTAACACCTGACCAAGTACCCATTTATACTCCTGGGTAGAGAGCAGCAATGTGGATTAAATGCCTTGCTGAAGGACATACAATGCTGGGGCATCGATTGGGTTCGAACTCGGGTCCCGAGATCAGAGGTCAAGCGCTTATCCGATCGTGCCACAACACCTCCATTGAGCTCATACATGTAATTCTAATAAAGATACATTTCTTCTGTAGAAAGGCAAAACAAATGTATGTAATATTACATGCATCATTAACATGAACAGGTTTTAAAATATGACATAGAAAGTTTTGAAACAGAATTTCATGAACACATTTTCAATTTAATCCAAATGTTTTCCTCCTGACTGTGAATCACACATGAAAGTATAATAACCAACAATTTTTAGTCCAAATCTAGAACAGAATTGTAGGTTTCAGTCTGAGCATATTTTTGTTTTCATATGGAAATTTACACATTGACACTATATATTTTTTTTGACAAGTTAGCCGATTATAAAAAGATAACCAAAATCATACTGCACCACTAATCTAGATCTGCAAAAAAATCATCCAGTTGTTTGTGTATGCCATGAACACCAATTCTCATCAGCTGATTAAAGGACAATGAAATCCAGACAAATTGTTGTATGGACTATAAGACACCTAATATAATGAATAGTCTCTGAAAATTTGAGCACAATCGGTCAAGAAATAAGAAAACTATGGCTCTTTGAAAAGAGCCATGTATTTCTTTGAGTGACTCAAATTGGCAACGCACTCTGGCAAAGTTGTGGACAACTCCCCATACATTTTGTACACAAAATTTCAGTTTTGTTAAATTTTCTCAAAATGTATGTTTACCCTTCGTTTGAGTTCAACATATGTTTTGTAGAATGCTTTTATACATAACATATCATGAGTTGGGGGAATGGAAAAATGTGACTATGAAGAAAACTGTAAAAATGGGAACATTTGTGTACAAAACATATGGGGAGTTATCCACACACTTATCAGAGTGCGTTGCCAATTTGAGTTCCCCATAGGAATAAATGGACATCTTCAAAGAGCCGTAGTTTTCTTGTTTCTTACCCGATTATGCTCTAACTTTCAGAGATTATTCTTCTTAATCTCTTCAAGACTATGAAAGCAACATTTTGCTTGGGTTTCATTGCCCTTTAAGCTTGATGTTGGGGTTAAACTCCATCATTTGAGGTAAGTTGGGTTAAAAATAACCTAAGATTACATTCAACCTCTCCTGATTAGAATTCCATTCCATTAGAATACATGAACAAAATATTAAATCATAATTAAATTACAATATAATGATTAATAATCATAAATACAAGCATACCTTTAGCTGGCCAATAAGTCCAATTAAATAGAACCCATAACATTCATGCACATACATGCAAGCATGCACACACACATACATACATACAATGTACATGATGACAACCACATGCATATTCATACATACACTCGCATTCTTGTAAGGCTCTTAAAACGAGATGGTCGTTAATACGCCTTTGAACGGGGATATGGTCGTAACACCATCAAATTTGTTATGCATGTCCCCAGTTTGCCGGCGTGTATACAGGCAGATATGCCCTATTGCCAGTCGACAACCACACACACACACACACACACATACACATGTGTATCCCAGATTGCTGGTCCTTACAAGAACATACAACCACACATGCACACTTGCCGGGAGGGGTTAAGGGGAATGATCATGACATATTAAATGAATAATTCTTTTGTATATAAAAATTCAGCATTGCTATAGTATCATAACAACTTCATATCACATTGATGGGCAGCAATCTCAAAAGCAATATTAAAAAAGTGGCTTTTTTTTTCTTTCAAAACAAATAGCATTTCTACCACTTCATACCAATCTATACAAGATTCCACTTGTACTGACAGAAAATCTTTCATTCACCACACAATAAGTAAAGCCTTCTCAAAATAATGCTTTTTTTCTTTTAAAAATTCCACCGTGCATGAATCTAAAACTTATTCATGTTATGATTGGCAGATCTCAATCTAAATCAAATTGTTACAAAATCAAAGATGTGAAAAAACAAGCAATTGAATAAGATTTAACTTAATCGATCATGATTTGAAAGTCCATACAGGCTAATATGCACTTAGAAAAAAACAAGCACATACTGTACCAAAATAAATAAAAAACAACTTATAGTATACTTTTTCCTGAAAACTCCACAAAATAAACTCCTATCTTGGATGAAATACATGTAGTCGCAGTGTGTTACGTGTGTCGGTACTAGTTTATGAATAAATCAGTGAAGTAACTGCTAATCCCACTCCAGACACATTTACACATTAATTTCCTTACATAAAATAAATCAATATTCTAATATGGGTGATGAAAGTCCTCCAAATTAAGAAAAGGGACAACTTCTGTTTTAATGCATTCAAAAGTCTGACTGTCCATTTAAATTACAATTCAAATTGACAACTTAGGACAAACATTGCAAACCTTAGTTTGTAATTATCATTTATTACAAATGATTATATCAATACCTGTATAGCACAATAAAAGACATGAAATGAGTTACAAAATGAGAAAATCATATCAAATCAAGAAACAATATATGAAATTAATCTTTATGAAAGCTGTGAATACCACTTTCTCTGTACAGTTATAATACCTTTTGATATTCCCGAGGTTATGGCGGCTGGTTCCATACAAAAGTAATAGCAGATACCTCTCACAAGTGTTAATTGCTTCTATTGTTTACTCACCGATACAAATTCAAAATCATAAAATGAAACTTCTACTTGGGTACTCGACATCGATGTAGAGGATGTAGAGTCGGTTATATACATATATATATAGGTTATATTTATGTTGCTTTTGTTGCATGAAATTGATGACAGATTGATTCAACCCATAACTCGCTTCCTCATGCTGAAAAGGAACACATTGCCAGTCCCAAGGACCTAGTTATAACGAGGTTCCACTGTACATATATCTCAATATAGCAGAAAAATGACCCCACGCCCTTCTCACTTTCACCAC
Organism: Echinarachnius parma; assembly: GCA_037951105.1. Classification (NCBI taxonomy): domain Eukaryota; kingdom Metazoa; phylum Echinodermata; class Echinoidea; order Clypeasteroida; family Echinarachniidae; genus Echinarachnius; species Echinarachnius parma. The sequence goes on from JBAMJV010006729.1 coordinate 6,067, forward strand.
CCGACGACGTTGCTATAGTAACCAATAATTGCTTACTATTTCCTTGCAAAGATTGAAATTATGTAAGCTTTCATTTCGAAAGAGCAATATAACCTTGTCACATTTTGTAACCAATTTGTTGCACTTCCAAGAAACATTGAAACCCCATTATAGTGAGCACCTTGGGCCCATTATATTAAAGGGACTTAGTAACATTGTCCAAATCCTCAAAATCCAATTGGCATTCTAGCGCTTCCCTCATTCCTTGTTGTATTCGTATTAACAATAAAAAATTGGGACAGGTTTCGGTTTTTCAAATTTCCCTTTCGTTAAAACGATATGTACGATTTGAAGTGTTCAGAGGTTGAATAATCCCCTGGATCGTCAAAACCGTGTGCAAAGTGAGTGCAATGAGTTAGTGAATATCACTTTGCTTTTTTGCACATTACTCGGCCATATAACGTCCATTTAACTTGAAATTTTCACACAACACCCAGTGGACATATCAGATAACATGTATATACATTGTATCAACCACTCATCACTTTTTGCACATGTCAACAAAGTTACTAGATCCCTTAAACCTTTTTATATCAGATAGCTTGTTGTAGCAGGGCTTTAAAATAATGAAATACATAGAACCTGGACCAGTAAAATAACCTCGCTATATCAGGTACCTTGTTATAACAGAGCTTGTTCCACTGTACTAATAACCAAGTCTGCTTGCATACAGTCAAACCTCTGTATAGTGACCACCCAAGGGAGACAAGAAAAGTGGCCACTGTAGACGGGTGACCTCTATAGACAGGTTCCATTACATTGTTTTTTCTCTGCAGGGGATCACTAATGGTGGTCACTATACACAGCTTGGCTGCAATAGACAGGTGGCCACTAAGACAGGTTCGACTGTACTTAACTTGTTTCATGTGCACTTGTGAACAGCAATATCACCGAGCCACGTCCACAGTATGCTACAGTTTTTTTAAAAATCTAATGGCACACACCTCAAGGATCAGCAATTTGCTTCTATGAGACATCAAAGTCAGTGCGTATTAATGTTGGGTCTCACTGCATTCATTCAGTGTGTAATTGCTGTGTCCCACTGCATTCGTTCAGTTTGAAATGTTTTCATCCACTGCATTCGTTCTCACATTTGGCGAGCCTTTTGACCTGTGTGGTTCAAGAATATGTGGAAGAGAATGATTTTTGGTGGGCTTGTATGTACAGAGTATATGGGGATTTCAGAATCTCGTACTGAACCTATTAATAGTTAACATCTTTCGAGTCACAAACTTGGAGGTTTGTTTTAGTCAACTCCCACTAGATTTGCAGATTATAACTTTGGTTGATTCGGACAAAATGTTATAAAATCCCTTTAACCCGTTGCTTACGGGAACCGGGTTGGCTATGTAAACAGTTTATGGGGATTTCAGAATCTCGAAGTGAACAGGATAA
>JBAMJV010006729.1:12500-104136 GCA_037951105.1 Echinarachnius parma
TACTAGGTGAAATTATGACAAATCCACTTTATCAAGAGTACAATATGTGACCTTACACCACAAAACGACCAATAAGTCTTGGAAAATGATTCTGCTGATTTTCGTATGACATCACAGTAGAATTCATTACCTTTAAAATAGTATATAATTTGTCATATTCAGACAAGGCCAACCCTCTGAAAATGAGCGCCAAAGATTTGGAAAATAGCTGAAGCAGTTTTAAAACAAGGGAGAAACGGGCCACTTCAAAGATCGGGATCCATTCAAGCGATGTAATCTGATAATTTGTATTCAATGAAAAAACATACTTAAACATGATTTCTGACGATCAAAATTTCATAGAAGGTAGATTAAGATACCTTCATTCAGGAAATACAAAAATCCTGAATCTCATACTTTTAACCAAATTTGACTATTTCAGCTAATAACAGAGAAACTATATCCGCGACATAACGGTCGTTTTGTGGTGTAAGGTCACATATACACTCCCTATAGAACATTCAGTAGAGATACCATATTAGGGTGTACATCTGAGTAGTATCCATTCACTAACACTGGTTAAGAAATACAGCAGGTACCATTAACAATACAACAAATACAGGGTTACTGGAAAATCAGTGTATTGTTTCACTAAATACCACAGCCACTTGGTTTTCGGTTAATTTTAGTGCATGCTCTTAAGTGTCAGCCCCGGCAGTTGAGGCTAACCTGAATTCAAACATGGTATCAATGAGGTGATGTGGATGAAACTAAACAAAGGTTATTTATGATGATAAATATTAATATCTAGGCAACCTATAATAGTAAAAACTGATTGTTAATCATGAAACACTTGTCCAGTAACAAGCACAACACTGTTACATAATGTATAATTAGTATTATTTTTCAAATGACTATTTTCATCAGCTTTTTTTCACAAAATATTAACAATGACAAAATATGAAAAAGGTTCAAGGCATTGGCCATTGCAAATATCACAACTAGGGCGCTCTGTAGCTAAGTTGTAGCAGGACTCAACCCAGAGACCTCTGGATACTGGATCTGTTAGCTAGATAGATTTTGGTTCTAAGATTTACATTTTCAAACAAAGTTTAATAGAGATACAATAAATTAATTAGGGTCTGTTTCAATTAGTGTCAATCAACAATCCCAAACATACACTTCAACTCTTAAACTCAACAACATGCCCAACTGTAACTCTTGAGAATAACACAATAACACACTTTCATTATTAAAAGTTACATGCTTCATGGTAATGCACGCCACAGCATATACCTACCTGAAAATATTAGGCATGCTACACTCTCACATAAATAATATCTAGTATCATTACCAGTGTTGCAGTGGACTCCACAAGTCCCAAGTCAGATGCTGAGCACTATAAAACTTCATCTTTCCATATGACTTGGTCTGTGGCCAAGGCAGAAAACCCCTGCAAAAAGATGCCTCAAGGCCGGACTCGACTACAATACTCATCTCTGCTTTTCTTTCTACTTTTAAAACAGCATACCATAATAATAATATATTACATTTATAAAGTGCTTAATACTATGTTTCTATTCTAAGCGCATTATTATTAACCTTATTATTACCATTATTATGACAGTTAATTAACCCATTGACTACGAGATATTATAATCACTGTAGGCCTAATGTAGTCAAACCTGTGTAAAGTGACCACTAAATGGAACAAGAAAAGTGACCACTGTAGCCAGGTTACCTACCATACCTGCCAACATTTGAAAATGAAAAATCTTACTCTCATGTGAGCGAAGCGCACATCACGAGTGCGAAGCGCGAAGTCCTTTGCGGCAGGGGTCCAGCTGTAGGGTTCTAGATGCTTTCTTGTTCTATCTTAGCCTTATTTTTTAACATATGACCACACTGAATGAGCAATACTTCAATGATACAGATCATGAATATTTTGGCTTAATGAGCTTTTTCATATACATTCATAAAATATTTATGTGTGTATCTATATGCACATGTATATTTACTTTTGTTTTTTTTGTTTTGTTTTTTTCCCCCGACGTAAAAATCGTACTGTTCCGATTTTTCACCCTTTTCTAAGGAAAACAAATCGGAACAAATACGGCAAAATCAGACTGGTTGGCAGGTATGGGTTACCGCTAAAGACAGGTTCCATATCTTTTTGTTTTTGTCTGGAGGGGATCAATCTTGGTGGCCGCTGGCCACTCTAGGCAGGTTGACTGCTATAGGCAGGTGGCCACTAAAGCAGGTTTGACCGTTGATGGTATACCAGGTTCCAGTAGTGATTGGCTTACTGCATCTTCACTCGATGACTAGCTGCAATTCTTTAGTGTATTGATCACTACGACATTTATGTATGTCCTAGAGGACCTGTGCCTGTACTGGCACGTGTTCTAGCGCCCCCACACAACAAAAAAATACAGTTAATTTTGAGATCCTTCCACAAGCATCCAGGCTCATAACGGCGCCAAAAATCAACTTCCGTTTGATGTCATTTTTATAGGCAGGTGGCCACTAAAGCAGGTTTGACCGTTGATGGTATACAAGGTTCCAATAGTGAATGGCTTACTGCATCTTCACTCGATGACTAGCTGCCATTATTCAATGTATCACAATAATGACATGTATAATGAAGTACACACTTCCATGCTTTCATGTTGATGTATAAATGTATATATTTTAACAGCACAGCATTGACCAGTAACAGGTGAACATGCTACTTTCAAAGTCCTCACCGTTATTATTTAATCTATCTGTCTTTATTTCCAGTTTCCACGAAGGAATGTCTCCTACTATTGTACGGAAAATAAAATAATGCAATACTTCAACTCAAATCAAATCAATGCCTATCTGCAACTGTACAGTAGAACCATCTTTATAAAGAGCTCTGTTATAACGAGGTACCTGATAAAACAAGATAGTTTTGTGAGTTCTCTGTATTTCATTGTTTTTTAGCCCTGATATAACAAGGTAAATACAATGTGCCCAAGGCAGAACTTTAAATTAGCACAGGCCCTGGTCCACTCAAAATTAGCTTTCGGCCATCAAACTTCATTAATTCTACTTGCCCGAATGGGCATCCAAATATAACAGAATAGTTAATGTTTTTCTTTTTTTTCTTTGTTTGGGGCCACCAGATTCATTTTTGGGCTACTAGAATTGTAAAAATCTTGGTTTTACTTGCCCAATTGGGCCACATGGCCAAAAAGTAAATTTCTAGCATTGCCTATAAAAGTGCTCGTTATAATGAGATTCCACTGTACACTACACATACCCCATAAAGTACTCAAATTGTAAACATACAAGACTACTAACTAGAGTTCCAAATGCACTTGGCGCACCCTTACCTTCGCTCTTCAGTTTTTCGGCCTTTCTGTCGGTTTTCCACGAGGGAACAAATCCTACCATTATGGCGAAAATAAATCAACAATGCCATTCACCTCAAAGTACTGCAAAACTTAATTTTAAAGAACTCATTATCATCAGGGGGATTATTATCACAAGTTCAAAAGATGCATCCCTCATTCCCTTACCTTCGTTCTTTAGTTTCTCTGCTTTTCTAACTGTAATCCACGAAGGTAACGATCCTATCATCATGATGAAAGTAATTTTAGACTTCATAAAATTAATTCCTATATATCAGAAACTGTCTATTAGAAAAGGGAAGTTCATTATTTAGGACCTGAAATGATGTGGTAAGTCGTTGAACTTAATTAAGAGAAAATCATGTTCTTTGATATTACATGCAGTACTTACAGGAATCAAATGGGCATGAATGAATCCTGATGTAATCATTAACTCCAACAGTGAGTGGCATGGTAAAGGGTATTCACATATTTGGTACACAAAATATCAAATCTGTTCAACAAAGAAAATAAATCAATTTCCTATAACATTGTCACAAACACACTAGCTCAAATATTAACAACAATCAAATCATTCACACATTATAATAATAATGGATGTACTTTGCTGCAATATCAGTGACTACATTGCTCAATTTTGTTTTTCTTTCATTCAACAACGTTTATTTCTTGCTTAGTTAGGAAGAGGATCATGTTCAAGCCCTGACTTTATAAATTAAGGTATTCTCACCTTCATTCTTGAGTTTCTCTGCCTTTTCGCCATCCAGTTTGGATGCTGAAGCAGCTACTAGACCTGCAGGGGTAAAACTGGCCCCCTTAGCTGGTCCTGGCTTGGCCACATCAGGCTGAAAAGTAGACAACAAATAAGGAATTATTCCATAGTCAGGGCTCCACACTTAACTTTTTTGTCAGTGGCCCGGTCGGGCCAGTGAAATAATTTTTTCCATTTTTCTGGTGGCCCAAAAGAAAAATTTACTTGCCCGAAAATGGGTTATTATGAGTAAACTTTTTACTATTCAAAATATCTCTAACGTCTATTTCCTGATCAAACATGTGATTATAGATGATCATGACATGGAAAAAAACAAGATTTGTCTAATATTGTCAATGTCAGGTTGAAAATCTGCTTGCCCGATCAGGCCACCAAAATATGACTTTTAAACATTTTTGCAGGCCCAAAGTGCAATTTCACTGGCCCCGGGCCAGCGGCCCTGTGCGAGTGTTGAGCCCTGCCATAGTAATGGTGATAACAACAACAACAATAACACCGACATCAACAATAACGATATCAATAATAAACAGCTCCTACAATTACAGGGACAAAACTGGCCCCCTTAGCTGGTCCTGCCTTAGCCACATCAGTCTGAGGAGTAGACAACAAGTAGGGAATTATTCCATGGTAATAATGATGATTAATAATAACGATAAAAATTATGATGATGATGATGATGACGACAAAGACAAATTTGTACGTAGTCGGTACAATTTGTGACATTTAAAATCTAATTCAGCATGATTACTCATTATAAATACCTTTTTTGCACTAGTCTTAGATGTGAAGACGTCCAGTAATGAGTGCCCCGTCCTCAGCTCGGCTGCTTGTATGGGATCCTCTAGGTTAATGCCATACGCTGTCTGAATGCACTGTAGACCAACTATATATTGACAACATGGGCAGTGAGAAGAAGTGGGAGAATAAGATTTAATTCTTCTGAAATCAATTTGTGATACATACCACAAACATGTAATACTTTATCCCATTTCATAACTATTTTGAATCGGGTTTACATATACAGGGTGGCCCAGAAATAACGGAACGGGGAACTTGCCATTATGAAGAAACGTACAGACTATGTTCACTTGATAATAATCTTTTGAAAGAAAATTTGATACCAAGAACAGTAATTTTGGTTGAGTATTTTTTTTATTTAGGCCGTCTTAAGTGACACCATGTCAGGGTCAAATTTGTGTCAATTTCTAGAAAGTCCGTGCCTGATAAATAGCCATTCATGCCCCCCCCCCCCCCCATAGGATCAAGAAGCGATCAATACAAATTCTTTTGTCCATGTGCATTCAGCTGTAAAACCGATGTCGACTATGCGAAGGGGCATGAATGCACGGACAAAAGTATTCGCATTGATCACTCCTTGATGCTATGACGGGCATGAATTGTTATTTTTCAGGCACCGACTTTCTAGAAATTGACAAAAAGTTGACCCTGACATGGTGTCACTTAAGACGCCCTAAAACAAAAACTACTTGACCAAAATTACTGTTGTTGGTATCAAATTTCCTTTTAAAAGATTATCTATCCAGTGAACCTAGTCTGTATGTTTCTTTATAATGGCAAGTACCCCGTTCCATTATTTCTGGGCCACCCTGTATAGAAAAGCATTGACACAATGGCCTTTCCTTTTTCTTTTCTTTTTTGCTTTTCTATGTAGACCTGTATTTTTTTGTTTGCTTAAAACATGCACATTTCCATGCACATTCTGTTGCATTTTTTTTTAGATTTTTTTTTTAATAAATTGAACTGAATAATGATCTTGACAATGACACAATGGGCTACACATTAAAATGTATTTTTAGTGGCCTGGTTGGCCCGAGATTGAAATATGGGAAGTTCAAATCTAGGAAGAAACTGGTTAGGCTATTCACAAGGGGATATACTTTTTAATCTATTATTTGGGGCCTGCTTTTCAAGCTCACCTGCATAAAAATGTGTTTTGCATTGAACTCCACATAATATTACAGTGGCTCCTTTATGATTTTCAGAACCTCTATTTTTTCAATGTTATTTACTACATGTATTTACCTTCAAGACTCTCTAGAGCTTCCCCAGACACGGCATTTGTGCGAGCCTGCTGATCCAGGAAGTCTGCAATGGCAAACACCAGGCGCTTCACGTCGGACATCTTGGTCCTCCCAGTCTAGGCAGCTACAGCGATCAGAAGCCCAAGTTCTAACTACTGTGAAGGCTACCTTGATTTAATGGCGTCCTGTAAAGAAGAGCATGGCTGTAATCAAATATCAGGGATGCCAGTGGCAAATGGCTCCAGGGCCTGAAAATTTGTGGAGACTCAAAATAATGCGCGCGAAGCGCGAAGTCGTACGCAACTGAGCTTACACTGATAGGTACCAATTTTGTGGTCACAATTGCACGCTGGTCCCTCTTGTTATTAGAGAAATAGCATGGCGCGATGATCAGCAAACTTCCTCGTGCGGGTTAATGCTGCATAGAAAAACAAATTTTTTTTTTTTTTTTTTTTTTAAACGGAAAAGCCGGAATTCCGGCTATAGCCGGAACTCTAAAGAAGAAGAATAATGGACTTGGCGCTACTCAACCTACTCATTCCGGGGGTCTATGGAGCGGCAATTTTTGAAAATCGGGTATCTTTAGAGCTGCGATCGGGTGTGAAAACGGGGTTCTTTTAAGCAGCACATACGAAATGAAAAAAACATACGAAATGAACTACCGAGCGTAGATCTACAAAAGCGAGAATCAAGATTCTAAAAATTGAAATCTCAAATTATGGTGAACAAAATAAAAAATAACGAATTTCGGATTGTAAAGACCGACTTTCAAGCGATTTTCTGGATAACCAGGAGAAATACAGAACAGCAAGATACACGTATTTCATGAGCAATATGCAGATAAATCGTTTGATATAAGTTTCGAGTCACACGTTCAGTGCATTCTCGGCAAATCTAATTTCAAAGTCAGCCCTGTCACTACGGTACTTGTCTTGTTGAAAAATAAAACGCATACTTGACTTGAATGAGATGTAACGATCTGATGATGCAAAGTTTAAAACAAGATTTCCCGAAATGTCTGATGTGATATGGAGCACATCTACTAGTAAATTGGTCCAGTAACTGGACCATTTACAAGCAACATATAGGAAAGTTCGTAGCACCGACATACCTAGCTGATGCATCTACCGACAAAAAATCGCGCAGGAAGCTCTTCTTGAATACTAGTGCCATAGAGCTGCATAAGTATTCAGACGCGTCCGTTTGCGCTCTCGATCCCGGGGTGTTCGCTTCGCCGCCTGCCTCCCTAGCCGCGGCGCGCCGCCGCGACGAAACACGTGTTATTCTATGAGAGACCGATCTTCTTTGCGATGGGATTTTATAGCGCGGGGTGGGCGTGCACGCTTCGGACGTAATAATCGATATATTAAGGGCGTATTTACTCAAAATACACGTTTACTAAAGAGTCTCCTTTTAAGAATTTGAATAGTTTACCTTCCGATTTCATTAAGTCAAGTGTGATCAAATTCATCAAAACTTGAAATGATACAAATATGAACGATGATGATCAGACTCAAATTAATAAAATCCGAATGTAAACTATTCCTAGTCTTAAATTGAGACTATTTAGCAAATTTGCATTTTGAGCAAATAGGCCCTTCATCAGGGTTCATACTTTGTGTACATGCGGACTACGTTTCAGGGTGTCACTGCAGCAACTACTCATTTTTTTCCAGAGAAAAGGAGCTCAAATGCTACAATACGGAATCCAAACCACAACAAAAACAGCATATTTGGTAAGCATAGTAGTAGTTTAACTTTATTAATTATTAGAAATTTACATGGATGTCGGGGACGAGATTTCTGTTGTTGCAAATGTAGAGCTGAAATTTGGTTTTATTGCTCAGAAGCTTAGCGTGCCTTTAAATTACTTGATTGTTTATTTATAGCTGTTTGAGATAGTTGAGCAGAGGAACAATAAGCTGCACAGACTTGTTATGATAACTTGTTAGTTTCTCTGAGGTCTGTACATTGTTTAGAACAGGTGAAAATATCTTAGATGTACTCTGGTATGCACTAGGTCTGATTGCAGGGCAGCCAAGTATGTAGTGAGACGCTTCACTCAGTAATATCTTTACTCTGTATTAAAAGTAGGTCTGTAGTTTGGAATGTGTAGTAGTCTCAAGCTATAGAGGGATTTTGTGTGTGATTACATTCAATCTATCTAATGGAGGCTACCTCTGAAGATTTGAGGGGCGGATTAATCTCGGGTAATCAGGTTGCTTCTGGGACTAGTATTATAGTGGGCGGATGGAGAGGCCGGGAAGCTTGAATTTATTCCTCTACCAACTTTCATTCGGGGTGTTTGTCCTGTCTCTCTGCTCTCGATGTAACAGAAGAAGCTGATTCACGTGTTAGGTATGTAGAATAATTTCATATGCATGTTAGATAAATCTTACTTGAAGTTGTAGCAGTCTTATAAAGTTATTTTGCTCTATGCTACATACAGGATAGGTAGATGCGTTGTACCATACATAGTCAGCGCGGTTACGTGTATTAACTCATAGCATTTTGTTGAGGCCGTCTGGTCAGTGTACTTTATATTAAGGTTTACATTCAAATTGTTCAGTGTACTGAGGTTTGCTTGGAAGTTTATGAGGCACAAATTGAGAAGTGAATTTGTATTTTGAAGATTTGAATCGTTTTAATTATGCATTGTACTAAGATTTCTTTGAGTGGCAATTGACTTTTAAAGATGGCCGACCAGCCGTACTTATGCCACGCCCACTTGACTTTGCATTCATTGATAAACATGACATCGAGGATTGTAATTATATTGTGGTCTTGGCTAGCTCGTGTTAAATTAGGTGAAGAGAAATTAAACCTTTAAACTCTCAATTGTTTAGATAATATGAAATGCTTGAATTACAATTGGTAATTTAATGTTGCAGTACAGGATTGTAATATCACTTTTGCTTTAATTTATTTAGCTGCCTGCCTGTCGGCTGTGGCCGAGGTCATGTGTTCACTCATGCTCTGCTTTGGGTCTGCTTGAGTGATCGGGGTTGTTGAACCTGGGTGAGCATTTACTTGATATTTTTCATGTAATTGTACTTTTGGATATCATATGTAACAGTTTTCCTGTAGATTTATAGATGGACGTAATGATATCTTTGAATCATGTTTTAATGCAACAGCCTTTTGCTTCAGACTAAGAAATGTATTGAAATCTTGATTTTTGTCTGATATTCCAAATTGGATATGAAGTATGAACAATGTAAAAGTTCAACCAAGTTTTGTTATGCTAGTATTAGATTGATAATCATAGTTATAAATGTATGATTAATAATATGATAAGTTGTAATTAATAGGCAATTATGTATAATTATACACACACATACCCATACATACATCCATTTCATTCAGTTTGGATTTATTAAGTACTAGTGACGTGACTCATTAATTGCAAGTTCTGGAGTTTATAGTAGGGATTGGAGTTAGAATTTATTCTTTGAAATTAATTTTGCTCTTGCATTGCAAGATACGAGTGTTATCAGAGGATAACGAGGAAGTAGCTATTGAGGGGCAAATTGGAGGATTTGCATGTCACATTTGAGGTGACGATGTTCTCGAGATATACAATTAGTTCATTATTATCTGTGATTTGAGGACAGATGTAGGGTGCTAATGAATAACTTGTATTGTTAGCTGAGGATTTGATATGATTTTGGGGAAATCGCTTATAAATTATTTTCATTTTCACTTAAATTTCAATATGATTATAATAATAAACATGTATTCAATAGTACAATATTATGCATACTAATTGCCATGTATTACAATGTATCGATATAATTGCCATATATTACAATGAACTGATTGATTGTTGTTTCCTGTCTTTGCAGGGTTTTTTGTTTTGATTTAATAAATGATCAACTGCAACCGCATCGTTTGCCTCTGACCCCTCTCTCTCGATCTCCTGTCCTACCCACACATACACTCATCGCCATTCACTTACGTGTTCGAACGTGCTGTTGACATGCACCACATCTTACACAAAATCATGCTACTTCAGTAAGCAGCATCATCACCATTATCGATCACAATCAGGCGCTAATATATTTGTTTTATGCATTAACTCACCATTTCACTCCAGATGGAACTTTCAAAATGAAAATTCTTGTCCAAAATGTGTAAATTTAGCTAATTTTGTGTTAACGTCGACGTGAATGCCCGTTTCTAGCATGCTGACTGTGTTGTAATGGCGACTCGGTTTTTTCTGGTTCGTGTCCGAGTGCGCTCGCTACGCTGCAATTACGTACATGCGACACAATGCATTGCATAGCGATGTTTAGTTACGTGACGCTGCTACTGTGCACTCTCTCCGAGTGTCGACCATTCGAGATCGGATGTTGATCTTCCATCAAGACGTTGACTATTAACGCCGTAATTATGTGAACCAATGTCATCACGCTCTGCTACCAACATACATTCATGTGACTAAATGATTACGCCTTGTAAAAGACTAGTTGAACGAACTTTCATGTTTACATGTTATGCCATAGCCAGCCATAGCTGGCGCGTGTACAGTCGGCCTTTTCCTGCCAATTCCCGAAGGAAGACGGACTGACAAAATTTTCCCGCTGAAAATGCAGATTTGGTGAGCATAGCAGAACGTATTTTTATTAAAATTTGTATAATAAAAAATGATAAAATGTTGCACTAACCATTTATATATAGCTGGAGCGCAAAAGAAGTGAGAAAGAGAAGGTATTTGAGAGAGAAAAATCGGAAAGGTAGCTTCGACCACGATAAGCACTAGTGTAAGGTAAATGGTTACTGTATGTATATACAGAACCATCTTACAGTGTAGATGTGGTCCTACCCACGACATGAACAAACATGTTCAAGACCCAAATAACAACACAAACTTCTTGGACGGGCTTGAACATGTTGTCAAATATGGAGTACGTATAACCAATGCTAATTGACCTATGTGTGATATGGAGGTGCCGTCGCATCGTTTTCCACTTTACTTAGGCTATTATATCTATATTATCAAAATCATACTAAGCAAAAACATGATCAAAATGTGGGCCAAAAACATCTTTTTATCTGGTCTCAGTAAAAAAAACGTGTCAGTCCACTGTAAAAATGTTCTATCCTTTCTTTTTCTACTGCTTATAAGTTTTCAAATTTGGCTTTTTTATGTCCAATTTGCAAGGTAAAAATATTGGAAACTGTGATATTTATTTGCTTATGCAGCGTTTTTCTATGCATTAACCCGCACGATGAAGTTCGCTGATCATCGCGACATGCTATTTCTCTAATAACAACAGGGACCAGCGTGCAATTGTGACCACAAAATTGGTACCTATCAATGTAAGCTCAGTTGCGTACGAAATCTATTCCACGAAGAACAGCAGTAATTTTAATACAATCAGAACTTACACGTGTAACTAATTAATTAATATACACGCCCACAAATTAAGGAATTTCAAACATTCATTACATTCATGTCACATTCAGCAAAACTATCACGAAAATACGACAAGATAACATACCTACTGACTTGAAGATAACTGCAGAGGTATAAAAGTCGAGATCGCTGATCGATGATCGTGCACACAATGGATACTCGGACATAAGAAAAGTGCAATGACATTAGCTTGATTGGGGGGGGGGGGGGCCGGGGGGGGGGGGCCGGGGGGGGCCGGGGGGGGGGGGGGCCGGGGGGGACGGGGGCCGGGCAATTCAAGTGATAAAGCTAAAGGGGGTAGGGGCGGGGGCCGGGGGCAAGGCTGTCTACCAATGTATACATGTAGGTCAATTGAATAGGTAGCACATAATTCATGGGTATGGCACCTGTACATGCTCGAGGAATATTAAGTTATTATACTAGCAATGGCTATATTGAAAGTGGTCGGAGCATATCCTGTCATATGAGGCCCGTAGCCAGGGATTTTCAAGGATGGGGATGTATAATTTTCAAAAGTGGCCAGAGATTGATGGTGGCCGAGACAGACCGCTGGTTTAGTCTCACGTGTACTATAAGAGGAGGGGGGGGGGGGGGGGGGGGGTTAGGGGGTGATCGCGAGTGGCCGCAAGACCAATCATGCTGAAACCGAGACCACTAGTTTACATTTTGGAGGGGGGTGGGTACTTTCCACCTAATGCACCGCCTGGCTACGGCCTGGCTTTAGGCAAGAGGCCCAGTGTTTAAAAGGGGTTGTACAGTTTTGGTAAAGCTGCATCTTTAGATAACCAAAACCTGCACAATAACATTACAAACTTACAGTTATAACTCCACCATGCTCGAAAGGTATAGAGAATTACATAACGACTAAGTAAAAAAAAGGTCTGTTATCAGCCATTAAAACACAAGAGGGCGCTCTCTAAAAAAAAAGCATTGGTTACAACCATTTTTCATACAAAACTATGCATGTGATGTTTTGTTGAAATGATAAAATAGAGATCGAGATCATCAACAACTATTTAAAAACTTCTTTTGAAAATGTTTGAAAAAGTGTACCTAAGCATTTTTTTAAAAATCATCAAATAAATCTAGGGCCCAGATTTATTCCGATCGGATATATTTAATGATATTTCAGCCGTTTCTGAACAGATTTGATCAAATAAAGTTTATTCTGTCATTAACATTGTATGCTCTTTCAAATTTTACACTCACCCAGATAACAATGCTACGTTGGCCCAACGTAGTCTATAGTCGGCACCGTCGCGGTTGGCAAAACAACGTTAAGCCAACGTTGGCCTAAGGTAAATTTACAACCACATTGTTGCAGTCGGCGAGCTGACGTTAAAACGACGTTAAGCCAACGTCGTATGTTGACTGTTGGCAAACTGATTGGCAAATGTACGTTGAAACAACGTTGGGTGATAGTTGGACGAAAAATCATATTTCTATGGTCGAAAACAAACGTTGGGCCAACGTTTCGCCTACTACGACATTGTGTCGATGAGTGGCGTTGGATATTGGTTGGCTAGTTGACGTCGTTCTAACGTTTGGCAAACAACCAAATTTCGACGGGAGGCAAGCCAACGTTATACCAACGTTTCTTCACTACGACATTGTGTCAATGACTTGCGTTGGATATTGGTTGGCTTGTGAACGTCAGACCAACGTTAGATACACAACCACATTTCGACGGTAGGATAGTCAACGTGGGGCCAACGTTTCGCCGACTACAACATTCGGTCAATGAGTGGCGTTAGATATTGGTTGGCTAGTTGACGTCAAACCAACGTTTGACAAACAACCACATTACGACGGTAGACAAGCCAACGTTAGGCCAACGTTTCGCCTACTACAACATTCGGTCAATGAGCGACGTTGGATATTGGTTGGCTAGTTGACGTCAAACCGGCAAACAACCACATTTTGACGGTGGGCAAGCCAACGTTAGGCCAATGTTTCGCCTACTACAACATTCGGTCAATGAGCGACGTTGGATATTGGATGGCTAGCTGACGTCAAACCAACCTTTAACAAACAACCACATTTCGACGGTGTGCAAGCCAACGTTAGGCCAACGTTTCGCCTACTACCACATTCGGTCAATGAGCGACGTTGGATATTGGTTGGCTAGCTGACGTCAAACCAACCTTTAACAAACAACCACATTTCGACGGTGGGCAAGCCAACGTTAGGCCAATGTTTCACCTACTACAACATTCGGTCAATGGGCGACGTTGGATATTGGTTGGCTAGTTGACGTCAAACAACCTATAACAAACAACCACATTTCGACGGTAGGCAAGCCAACGTTAGGCCAACGTTTCGCCTACTACCACATTCGGTCAATGAGCGACGTTGGATATTGGTTGGCTAGCTGACGTCAAACCAACCTTTAACAAACAACCACATTTCGACGGTGGGCAAGCCAACGTTAGGCCAATGTTTCACCTACTACAACATTCGGTCAATGGGCGACGTTGGATATTGGTTGGCTAGTTGACGTCAAACAACCTATAACAAACAACCACATTTCGACGGTAGGCAAGCCAACATTAGACCAACGTTTCGCCTACTACAACATTCGGTCAATGAGTGACGTTGGATATTGGTTGGCTAGTTGACGTCAAACCAACCTTTAACAAACAACCACATTTTGACGGTGGGCAAGCCAACGTTAGGCCAACGTTTCGCCTACTACAACATTCGGTCAATGAGCGACGTTGGATATTGGTTGGCTAGTTGACGTCAAACCAACCTTTTACAAACAACCACATTTCGACGGTAGGCAAGCCAACGTTACGCCAAAGTTTCACTTACTATGTAGTGTCGTTCTTGGTTGGTTGAATGGGATTTGGCTAGCGATGATAGCAACATAATTATGATACAAATGATGAATACTTATTATTAATCATAACATTATTCGGTCTTTCAAATTCCGAATAAGTGCATACACATAAGCTTTCGTGAATAGACACCCGAGTACATTAATTACGGGCACTACCCAGCAAACACAAAACGTTTACTAAACGTTTTTATTAGGTCACGTAGGTCTTCGTCTTTAATCAAAGTTTACAAAAACCTTTACAAAACGTTTGTATTAGGTCACGTAGATCTTCGTCTTTAATCAACGTTTAAAAAACATTCTTAAAACGTCTCCAGCATCCGACAGGTTTTTCTGCTGGTCCTTGCACTTGAAAGCAATTACATGAAAGGTTTTTTATTGTTTTTTGGTAACGTGCAACGTTTTAAAAGGTCCATTTGGCACGCTCTAAAAACGTTTTCAATCTTTCACAAATACACGTTTTAAAACGTTTTCACATAACGTCCAAATACCAACTTTGAACCTGTTTAGAACGTTCAGAAAACGTTCAATTGTTAGTTGGGTAGCATTCACGAATGTGCAGCCAAATAATCGTTTGATGAAATTATAATTTATAATGAAAATATAAATAAGATTTTAATAATGTTTCGATTTATATAGCGTTTAATACAGTTATTATTACCCCGGTCATCGGGGGGTTATTGGACACACTCACAATCAATCCACACTTGCACTTTCTGGTCTCTTGGGAGCAAGGCATGCTGGTCAATAGGGCGCAGTCCACGATATACAATAGACCGCTTCTGTAATGTATGCAAATATTATGCGTGTAATATTAAGTAAAATTACATACACGTTCCACTCCTACAGGTAAATGGTAAAACGTAGCAATATTGGATTAATTGTCTTGCTTAATTAAGGACAAACGAGAACGCGAACATTTTGCCACACCACGTCTACAAATGTTCACGGTTCAAGTTATGTTATTATATTATGAACACCACTACACCAGTATGGTTTTAGAGCAGGCTGATGAATGCGAAGTTTATAGCATTGATGATTTAATTCATCAACTATGTACGAATCAGTGACAAAAATGCTGGAAGTGTTTGTTACAAAGAGAATCTTCTTAGATTTCGCAAAGGACTACAACACTTTTCCCTATAGTGCATGTTCATATAAATTCGCATAGACTTTGTACACATCCCACTCGATGCCCCTGGTCATGGGGTATTTATCCGATATCACACTAACTTATGATGTTTTTTCTTCTTGATTACCGATTACATTATGGAGTTTCAAAATGATCTGTAGTGGTACCAGCGTTTTTCCTCATTTGTATAAACGATTTCCAAACCTACGTTATTATTTCCATTTGGGATTGTTTGCAGATGATTTTAGCCGGTTTCTCACTTTTTAGAGAGTATTTACACATAGATTTAAATGTAATGAGGTCAAATATTGACGCATTTCATATAGGTGTAAAGAAAATATATTATACCAAATTCATGCGTTTTAGAAATCGTTACCGACAAAACAGTTTTTGGTATCAAGGATTCGTATTAAAGGATAGTTGAGTTAGTTTTGGTATATAGAGGCCGTTACACAATATTTGTGTGAGATAATCAAACACGGAGTGTCGAGTTTGAAAGAGCATGCAATTGTAATGACAGAATAAACTTAATTTGATCAAAATTGTTTCAGAAAAGCCTAAGATATCCATAAACCTAACATTTTAATAATTGTAGGGAATAGACAATATAACTTTGAATGGGCCGCTAAAAAATTTCAAAATTGCTTCTTCTTTTTAGAAAGGTTATGTTATTAATTTCGAGCATGGTGGAGTAAGTTATAACTGTCTGTTTGTAATGTAATGATGCATGGTTTAGTTACTAAAGCTCACCAAAGCTGAACTCGCTTTATCAAGACTCAACTATCCTTTTAATGAAAACACAAGTGGATTGCACTTCATTTGTAGTAATATAGATACAAATATTACGAAAAAAAGATTGAACCACTGCCATATATTTCACGGGGGAAATTGATTAACAAAATGCAAGATAGCTAAATCAAGACAGATATAGGGAAACAGTCCATTTCATACATTGGGCAGTAATTTTTAGATGAATCTCCATGCGACTTAAAATGTACAATGTCACGATATGGATGTCTTAAATTGTACAATAATTCAAATATATTTTAATTATGTTCTACCAACAATGTATGAAAACGTTTTTGAAACATTTGGGATTGTTGTAATATTATCGATAATACAATGTGCAGTATATACTTGTATTGCTTATATAGGTGTTCAAGGGCTAGTTTTGACTTATAGACTATGCAAGTCTATCCTGTTTAATAAATGACGGGAAATTGTGAAATATTGTACATTATATGATTTTGTAAAAATTTGTATATTGCTATCGGGGTTCATGATCGATTATAAACGATCATAATAGTGAACAAAAAAAAATCCTATTTTTGCTATTATTTGTATTGAAAACAGTGTTATCATATCCTTGTTTTCTATATAATTTGTTGTAACATTATCGATAATATAATGTGCAGTATATACTTGTATTGCTTATATAGTTGCTCAAGGGCTAGTTTTGACTAATATACTATGCAATGTCTATCCTTTTTAATAAATGACGGGAAATTGTGAAATATTGTACATTATATTATGATGTTGTTGAATTGGTAAATTAATACAATTAAATTAAATTTACGAAATTAACAAAATATTGGGGGTGCAAAGCCCCTTTGCACAGCCCCCTCTTTATTCACTTTGATACACCTATTAATTAGTGATTTATGATCGGTAAAGGTTCGTTCCGCAATCGATCCCAATGCGTCGTAAGTGGGCCAACAATAGGTGATTTCAAGTATGGTCTTTAAGGCCGGTGTAAGTGTTTATTACACACAAACGCCGGTTTGATAAACACTAACACCAACCCTAAACACCATACTTGAAATCACCCATTGGGCCAATGCAGAATCGCTATCGGGGTTCATGATCGATTATAAACGATCATAATAGTGCACAGAAAAAAATTGCTATTTTTGCTATTATTTGTATTAAAAACAGTGTTAACTTGTCCTTGTTTTTCTATATAATTTATAAAACTATAAATGACACCCGAATATAGTGTTATGAATGATGATTCAAAGGCTGATTATTTTAGAATCTACTCTCAATCTACTCTCGGCAGTTACTAACTATTAACAAATGTACATAATATGTATAGGATATATATATTAAGCCGATGGCATAGTAAATTGTTAGGACGATAGGATAGGATAGGATAGGATGATAGGAATAGGATTAGGATTAGGTGTAGGATAAGTATGGAATGTTTGTGTGACGGTATGGTAGACCTTGTAACACCATGCAACTTATCAATCATTTTTTTTTTTAATGGTTGGCTCAAGGTTGGCTCATGGTTGGCTCAAGGTTGGCTCATGGTTGGCGCAAGGTTGGCTCAAGGTTGGCCCGAAGTCGTATTAACGTTGGGGTTTAGTCGGCTCAATGTTGGCTTGACATCAGAAATAGCCAAATAAAAGGTTGGGCAAACGTTGGCGCAACATCGTAGCAAGACGTTGGCTTATGGGGGTTGGGCCAACGAGGGCCCAGCGGCAAGAATGACGTGGGCCAAACGTCACGTTTTAACGTTGGCCCGACATTGACTTATATAGTCGTATTAACGTTGGGGTTTAGTCGGCTCAATGTTGGCTTGACGTCAGAAATAGCAAAATAAAAGGTTGGGCAAACGTTGGCGCAACATCGTAGCAAGACGTTGGCGTATGGGGGTTGGGCCAACGAGGGCCCAGCGGCAAGAATGACGTGGGCTAGACGTCACGTTTTGACGTTGGCCCAACATGACCGCCTACATTGGGCCAACGATGGGCCAACGTAGCATTGTTATCTGGGCAGTTTTATCTCACAAAAAAATTATTTTGTGCAGCGCCCTCTATACCAAAACTGAACTACCACTTAAAGCAATGGGGGGGGGGGGGGCACATGCCCATTACAATTCATTATTATTGAAATTAATGTTTTCAAAAAGGTACAAAATATAAAAAAATCAGAAAACGCAGAGCTATAGTGCACTGGCCCTCTACCCAGCCCCTCCTGCCAACCAGAAATTCAGAATGGTGTAGTGTGATCTGACTTATGGGGGGGGGGGCACTAGTATCTATTTCTGTATTTCTATATTTGTTGTTTGTAAGAATCGTTACAGCCTATTTTTTAAATCATTATTGTCAAATTATTGGGCAGCACAATGTTTTGAGGGTTCTTTGACAATTTTTTTTTTCTCACCCGGATTGGGTGGATAGTATGACGTTATCATATTATAGGACCCCCCATATCAAGGTGGATTTTTCTGTCTACACCCTGCTACCACTGGATATGATTTACAGATTCATGGAGAGGACTCAGAGAACAGTGTTCCCTACATTGCAAAAAATAAATTGTATTGATAATTGTCTAACAAAATTCAGTGATTTACATTATCATAGTTGAAGAGTTCGAATGTAAACACCACTTTTGAACCTACTTGATAGGCTACATGCATATCAAGGTGTATTTTTGAAGATATTATAGGTTTTCCCATTCAATTTCGTCCCGAGCAGCTGAGAATGTGCCAAAGCCAACTTCAATTTCGTCTATTGTTGACCAATTTCACAAAAAGTCCATTCAATTTTGTTGTTCGTCACGCACATTTTCATCGATTACAATTCAAATTCGTCGATCACAGTTGCTGAACACTGACTGACTAATTTGAATTGTACTGGACGAAAATGTGTGACAAATTACTAAATTGAATGGACTTTTTGTGAAATTGGTCGACAATAGACAAAATTGAAGTTGGCATTGGCACATTCTCATCTTCTCGGGACGAAATTGAATTACAAAAGTGTTAAAATGAATGAGAAAAACTATATTAAAATAATGACACATTTCTTATTATTTCATTATTTTTCAGCAAGTTTAATTGCAATCATTTCAAATTGGTAAAATGATTCTAGAGTTTTATTTTTGTCAATTTAACCTTCATCGATAACTGAGATCAAACCACCTGATTTTCAACATATCTTCAAAACTTTATCAGTTATTGAGTATTTCCTCCACTTCTAAGAAAGAGAAATTTGTTTTATTAATGTAAATGCTTGCCTTAACATTAACCCTGCCTTATTGAATACATACATTGATGATGGAACCTCATTATAACAAGGTACAAGTATAAACAAGGTACATGGTAGGTCAAATAACTGGTCCAAATTCTTTGCATTTTATTGTGGGTTTCTTGGCCCAGAAAATATAACACAAGGTAAACTCAATGGGCAAAATATACATACATTATCATAATGAGGTTCCGACTACATGAAAGCCCCCTCCCACTCTCCCTCCATAAACACCGTGACACCCACAACAATGGCCAAACAGAAGAAAAAAAACACACATACATTACAGTTACACATACACATATCAGTGCAAGAAATACATACAGACACAAACACACATCATACAAACACCATCACCCACACTTCCCATCTCTATAGGATCCACAAAAGCATGAGATGAGGTTCTGTTTTAATATTTGAAGTCAAATAATGCATTTATTTACACTCTTATTTACACACTGAATGAAAATCTATCTAATACCTTCCATTTTAAATTAACAAAACAAAAGCAAAACAAATACACATTTCTGGATAGATATTTGTTCAATTACATTAAAGGGAAACACCCCTGTTCTATAAAAAAAATTATATCATATGGTTGGTGAATTAATTTTACTGTAGTATGTAAACATAAAATGACCATCAAATTAAACTTCAATAAGCTAGATTTCCTAAATCGAATTAAAATAATAAATAATAATTATTAAAATGTTGTCATATTCAATGTGAATAGCAAAAGTATAACCCAGGTAACACAGTAAAACATTTCTGCCATAAAACCAAATACATGTATAGAGTGGTGAAGTGTGATGTCATCAAAAATCTATTTTCAGAATTTTCAAATTTGAACTTCATTTTCCGAAAGAGCATAAAAAATAATGTCCAAATACCGAAACTCAATTGAATATGTTAAGTATTAGCTGAGATATGCCCATCCGAATGAATTTTACTTCAATGGGCAATCAGTGTTATAGTGCTCTGGTTCATAAAGTTATGAACCAGAGCATTATAACACTGATTGCCTATTGACAAAAAATTCATTCAGATGGGCATATCTCAGCCAATACGTAACCTATTCAATTGATTTTCGGTATTTGGACATCATTTTTTGTGCTCTTTCAGAAAATGAAGTCCAAATTTGAAAATTCAAAAAATTGATTTTTATGACATCATGGCTTCTGTACTCTATAAGAAACCGCCAAGAATACAAACATTTGTGAAGCCAAGATCACATACAGTAATCATTATATACATGAATCATTAATACTATGTATAGCTTGTAATATTAAAGTAACTCATTACTCATTGCCTTGACATGGGAGATAGAAATATATTCATATTTATACCAAACTTATATCCACACTACATACAGGCATACTGTACAGTGGACCCGCTTTATAGCGAGGTCATTGGGACCATGAAAATTACCTCTGTTTATCAGGGTAACAAAACAAATATGTATAAAGAGCTGTGACCAGCAAAATCACCTTGTTATAAGAGGGTTTTGTTAAATTTGAGCTCTGTATAACGAGGTTCCACTGTACAATACATGTATGAGCAAACCAAATGACTCAAATACTTGTTTACATTCATTATGATTAAACACAATTTAGGAGAAAAAATATTAACACCAGATATGTATTTTCTAGAATAACCATACACAATGTTAAACATTGGTCAGGTACAGAGGTATCAGCAATCAGATTCCATATTTCTCAATCATTTACATATTTTTCCAAATAAATGACAAAAGTAGAACATAAGATATCAAACCAGACAAACAGACAAGTCAATTGCAATTATATACAAGTATGAGGACAAGAGATTACAAATATGTTGGCGAGACCACTGTACGGTAATGACGGGTAGGCTACAGTGGAACCTCTTTATAACAAGCTCTGTTAAAACGAGGTGCCTGATATAGTGGGGTAATATCACAGGCCAATGTTCTATGTGTTTTGTTGTTTTTAAGCCCTGATACAATATATCTGATATAACAAGGTAACTTAATGGACCCAACATCATACATGCTTCTGACTTGCCCTGTCGGGAGAGATTCTATAGAAAAAATAGCCAGCCTGATAATAAATTACCTGTCAAACAATGGTACATTAGTGCATATTGGTACATAACCTCAAGAAATACCAGAACGTCAATGACGTAGCGCTCATCCGCCATCTCGCAACATCAAATATCGCAAATTTCATGTGGTACACTTTTCAACTGGTCAAAAAATAAAAATTGGATGCCCTGGAATGGACATAAAAAAATATTTAAAAAAACAACACAAAAGAAAAAAAAATTCTGTGTAGAAGTTTAGTGTACCAAATTTAGCTCTACCAGATAAAGCAAACCAAATCAAAATCGGTCGAGAAATGAAGGAGAAGAAGCATTTTTTGTGATTTCTAATAAATTTGCATAAATTACCATAGATAATGAATTTCACGATTCTGTGTAGAAGTTTTAAATCCCCCTCCTAGCCCTGTCTTGTATAACTTAGATACACACTCTGAGAGAGAACTTGTTACAAAGAGTTTCTGATATTACAAAACCTCCAATAATGAGGTAATACCAAAGACGCTTAATGGAAAGACCAACCACTGGACAATTTTCTTGTACAAAGTGAATGGGCAGCGCGCGATGTCCTCAGTTAATGCGCGCAATTACAGTCCTGACGTCACAATGCAAATTGCACAGGGGGTTCCCCACATATGTATTGTTGCAGTTGTTGTTGTTGCTGCTGGCTTAATGTGAATGACTCGGCTATTTTTAGCCTAGCAACACTATTTTCGGAAATAAATCAGCTGACTAAGCGCACCGATTTTATAATGCGCACACATACGCAGTTATCATTGGTCAATTATTCCACAAAGCAGTATCATGTTGGGAAGAACAAAGTCGATTGGTTTGTCGGTGCGTATATTCCAGACAGTGTGCGTGATAATATGCAAATATCCAAATATGCCATTGCCTGTTTATTGTGCACGTTCGAGATCTGTGAATTTAACAATTCTTTATTTCAAAAATGTGAGTGAAAATCTCTAAAAGCTATCGACTATAATTTTTAAATATTTTTACCTATACAAAGACAATATTGAATTAGAAAAGCAATGTGTCCCCCAGGTGTACCCAACTTGGAGATAAGCTGATGTTCAATCGTCATACTAGCCTGAATTTGCCGAGTTTAAGTAAGTACGTTCTGATCCTTACTTTTGTTTAAATTAATACTAACAAAGGGAACATTTGTTCCAAAAAAGCTATCGACTATAATTTTTAAATGTTTTTTCATTAATTTAAATGAACAAGATTCATTACTGTAGCCAAACCTCTGGGTGTACCCAACTTTCTCTTTAGCTCGATTTGAATCTTCATTCTGTTTGAAGGAACATCGCTGCGCGGCCGCTAGTGATCTGTCTTGTAATTCTACAGTCTTTGGTAATACTAGCCTAATTTGTTTATATTTTTTGTTATTATTCCCTTAAAAAAAACAGACAGTTACCTCCAGTACTGCTAGACAGTAAACATTTTTAGCTACCACAAACACCCACTGGCAAAAACAATACACAATACATCATACATGTACATACTGCTTCTACCAGCATTTGCGTTTCATTTAAACCTCTGTCACTATGAAACCCAACATGATTTTGTTGACCAAGGCTTTAGGGTTTATCTGCAATCATTCCACTTTTTTCTACTTTATGTATCTAGAAATAATAATGCCTCCAGCTACTTCATTGCAGAGGCATGGACATATTATCTGTGTTGTAGGCCTAACTCTAGTAATACAATATTTGAGAGTCGTATACAGCCTAGCTTTCAATCCTAGCAGGATCTTCGTCAGGGCAAAATGACAGTTACTACAAAAAGAACACATAATATATTTGCACTCACTTAGGTCCCTTTTCTGCTTGTGCAAGGTATTAGACCACACATTCACTCTTGTACGAATATCATAATAATAGTGTATGTACAGAAAGGATATTATCATCCAATTTTTTTAATATTTACAATGCAGTTTCGGTTCAATAGAGATGTACATTCTTGGCAATTTCTCGTTTGGTTGTTACTTATAAATCACTAAATAACTATTTCCATGAAAAAAATAGTTGCCTTGACAAAATAAATTGCAGGTATTACATATATATACATATATACATATATACATGCATGTTATTTTAGAAGGTCCATAGTTAATTTCCCTCCAGTTTACTTTTGCTGGTATCTGAAATGAATCAAAATGAAATTATTGTTTTCCTTTTCACTTACCCTAATTGTTGAATCATTACTTCCACCAAGGTATGAATTACTTTGATAAAAACACTTATTTTTAATTGTTCTGCTTCAATAGATCTGTTCTTAACCCCCCCCCCAAAAAAAAAAAAACGAATAATCAAACAAAACACACACACACAAGCGTCTCTCATCAACTTGAAAGTCTTGAATGACCTTGCACAGTCTACAGACTTTGCCTATATGAATTATTACAAACAACACAAGTTTTATAATCAAATAAAAAATTAATTTCTTGACTTTTGTCATGGTTCGTCACCTAGCAAAAGAAAAATAAAATGCATACGTCTGTATTAAAAGTGAGAGATGTTAAAGTCAAAGACAGTTTGCTGTTTATTGATTCTCCATGCTGAACATGGGCAAACAGGCACATTTTTGCCCGGTGGACTTGATGCCTGACATTGCTCGAACATACTATAACCCTTAGCTGTCTGAAAATGGAATGATTTGTACATTTTGCTCAAAAATGGCATGAGCTTTGCCCAAATATTAGAGGAGTTTATATGATTTTGCTCCGATATGATTCAAGTTTGACAAGGACTTGGCTCTTGTCAATGAGACGGACATCACAGCAATCCAGTGATGGAAGGACATTATTTAGAGAAATATATCTAGTGGAGATGCAAGCAAACAAATGAAAAGAACATGGGTCAGGGTTAGTTAACAACAACGCAATAATTTTTTCAGCGAAGGATCATATTCATGAAGGCCTGAGTCGCAATAGCCTGACCTTCTTCGTCGCAGGTTGGGTTTGGAATTTCCCTCGAGTAGGTGTAGTTCCCAGGCATACCAGGTGTTCCACTTACAGGTACACTGGCTATGCTGCTAACGGCAACATTGGCAAAAGTATGCATAGGCTCATTTGCGGCAAAGTGGTGGACAGGAGGAGGGGCACTGTAATTGCCCACCGGAACAGCAGAAGCCATTGCTACCGGAACAGCAGAAGCCATTGCTTCATTGGAAGGAAAGTGAGAGTCGGTCACCACAGGGAGGACACAGAGAGAGGCAGTAGCCTGTTCTACTTCCGGGGGACCACTTGGCTGTTCCATTTGAACTTTGACTTCAATTTGAACTTGTTCATTTTGAGCCTGTGCCTTCTTCCTAGATCGTGGAGCCTTTGGTGTACCGGAATTGCCACCCCTCCTGTAGGTCTTGCCCTCTGACTTTGTGACTATGCTCTCCACAATGATGTTGTGGGTCGTGGCCAGATGCTTACGCAGCATGGTGAAGTCTGTGCACCCGTATCCGCACTCGGTGCAGAAGTGCGACTTGGTTTCCGCGTGCTTCTGCATGTGCTTGTCCAGGTTGCCCTTGGTCAGGAAGCACATGTCGCATATGCGGCACTTGAACTCCCGCTCGTTGTTGTGCCATTTCATGTGCACAGCCAGGTTGGTGCGGGTGCGGAAGTTCTTGTCGCACACTTGACACTTGTGCGGTCGGACATCCAAGTGCACCTTCATGTGAGCGTTCATGTGGGTCTTCCTCTTGAACTGCTTTCCACAGGTGTCACAGGTGAACTTGAAGCCAACCGTGTGTGCAGTTTGGTTGTGCTGCCTCAAGTTGCCCAGGGATTTGTACGTGGTGCCGCACAGGTCACACAGAAAGAACTCTGTGTTGTTGTGGACATTCTTCTTGTGCATTTCCAGCGACCATTTTTCAACGTAAGCCGAATTACACTGATCACACTTCCACTGTTTGCCCGCTATATGCAATTTCAAGTGAGAACTTAATTGATGCTTTATGTAGTACACCTTGTCACAGAAGGTACACGGATATTTCAGCTCTTTTGTGTGGCGGCTATTCACATGCTTTTGCAATGTCGCCTTGCTGCAAAGTTTAACATTACAGTATTTGCAGACAAAATTAGGGAAATTACTGTCGGCCTCATGGTCCTCTAAATGCCTACGATAGAAACCCTTATGTTTGAAAGTTTTTGAGCAGAAAGGGCAAACATGTTCTTTGATTTCTTTCTGTTTGGTAGGCTTACCATGTGTCTTTAAATGTTTCATGTATGTATTCATATCTTTGTACACTTTGCCACATGTGTTACATTTAAAGCTATCTTTGAAATGCTTTTTCCTCACATGCAAATGAACACTGTTTCGGTTGTTGAATTCATCCCCACACAACTGGCATGCAAATAAAGAATTTTGATCTTCATACTTTCTCCTTCTCTTGCCCCCTCTCTCTGTACCACTTGCTTCACCAGCTTGGTTTTCTGCAAAGGAGTTTTGACTGAGGTCCTCCTCCTGAGCAGCACTCTCTTCACTGCTATCTTCATCACTCTCTTGATCCAAGGCATCACAATCCTCACCTTCCCTATCAGAAACCTCACCTCCCTTCACCTCATCTATTACTTGCGAGACCGCAGGATCATGTGGAGAATTCACAACCTTGATGGAATCATCCTCAACAATACCTGCCTCTTGTAAAGAACCACTGATGTCAGCCGTGTCTCCACCTTCTTCTACTCTGTCGACTTGTTCCATTTGATTGGCCTCATCACCACCCTTTTCAATTGAACTCGTAGCCAAAAGACTGCTTTCATTATGGCTTCCACTTGACTCAATGGTGTCGGTTGATGAACCAATGGCATCAGCATCATGCTGTCCCTTCTCTGAAGAGTCTTGGTCATCTCCTCCTCCTCCTCCAAGGTCATCTTGTGCGACAGGGACATGATGTTGTTCACCCGATGCTGCCTCGCTATTTAACCCAGCTTCCCTTCCTGGTTCTGAGCTGCTCTCTTTCCCATCGAGATGTAAAGTGCAGTCTTCCTCCTTGGAATCAGGACCCGGGGCATCATCACCTCTCGTCTCTTCTTCTTCAGCTGAAAGGCTCTTTGCTTCCTTATCAGTTTTCTTGGTCCCATCAAAGATACCTTTCCCAACCAGAAGCCTCCCTGATCTCGTCCTTTTCTTCATTGATGATCTTCTCGTAGTTGCACCTTGTTCCATCGAACCCACAGTCCTCTTCCTGCCGGACGTTCCTTTCGGCCGCTCCCAACGGGGACCCCTCAGTGTGGGCAGCTTTTCAACAACCTCGGTGACCGGGATGTCATGCTCCTGGTGCAGATGGATTGACATGCTCGTTCTTGCCTTGTAGAATTTGGGGCACATGTGACAACTGTAGATCAGGTTTTCTTCTGATTTGACTATGCATCGGGTGACATGCATGTCCAATTCCCAAATGGTGCTGAAAATAGAACTACAGATCGTGCATTTGTGCACGACGAGAGGGGCCGGCCTGTTGCCTTTCTTTTTTACCACTACTTTTTCACTTACAGCCCCCTCTGTTTCATCTTCCCCAACTGCATTCGACTCATCCACATCGATGACAAACCTGTCACCTGCATCATCGTCATTATCTTCATCACCAGCCATACCATCATCATCGTAGACATCCCCAGCGGTCCAGCTTAGATCCTCCCTGCTAGCATCTTGCAATGGTTCAATCTTGGTGGTTACTATTCCAGAAGCCTTAATCTCTCTCCCTTTGGGGGTCTTCCGTCCTTTGCTAACGTCAGTGGCAAACCTGGGTGCTTCTATGGTCATTGATGTGCCCTGTGGATATATTCTGTTGTAGTGCACTTCAACTGCAATGTAAACAAAAAAACACATAAACATTTATTATACTAACTACAGACAATAATGACAATAACTATACAAATGAGTTCACATAATGTGTGTAAAAGACTTATGTTTGTAAAATTGAACAAAAATGTCTTTGCCAATTATTGACCAATCTTTTAGAACAAAGCATCAAATGAAAGCTTGTGATGAGGCCTTTCTAATGGTATGAAAATCTACATTTTGATGTTTACCTACAAGCAGGGTTTTGCTATATCCAGTCACATTTACTAAGCTCTTTTAGACATTTTGGTGAGCTAAACTGCCTAAAACTAAAAGCCCCTGTGTATTTCATTCACTGAAATTAGCATACATTATGTTACAAAAGCTTCTATGTTACATTTTAAAGGGATAGTTGAGTATTGGTCAAACTTAACTTTAGTAACCAAAACCTGCACGATTACGATACAAACTAATAGATATAACTTCACCATGCTCGAAAAGTATACACAATTACAAACGACAAAGTAAAACCCCTGTTATCATTCAAAAAGAGCCGTTACAACTCGAAGTGTCAAATTAACTCGGCGCGAAGCACTAGCGTTGTAGGTCCTAATACGGGACTGTATAGTGCAGTGTGCGGTAATACGGGACTGTAGTGCAGTCACTGTGTGCGGTAATACTATACAGTAGTACGTGTATATTATGTATCGCAACCATAGAAGTATGACTCCAACACTGCCGTTGACGCAACTCGCAAGCCCCATTCGCATTCGTTCGCCTTTCGTTCACAGTCGCGCTAACACACGGAGAGACTGGTCCATGAGGCGCATATATCACTGATTTTTTGCGGAATGGAAGGAAAAATCATAATCTTAATCCACCCGGTAGTTGGATCACATATTGGAGAGTAAATTGCTGGTAAGTACCGTATCATATGTATAGTTTTAAGCACAATTAGCGTGCACACAAATATTTGGTTTCAGTCTTTTATTAGGAGAACATAGAACGCTAGTGCCTCGCACTAGCGGTTCTAAAAAGTGATACCCGGGCGTCAACCACTTTTATATGATATTTTGAAAGCAAATTTCACAACAATTAGAGCATTTGAATGGAAATTATTATTATTTCTTATGTTTTTTTCGATGATCTTTCATATGGAATTGAAATCAACCAAATCCGTTACAATCGATGTTGGGGGGGCACTTTGGAAATTACCAAAACTCAACTTGGCCTTTAAGTTGCAATGAGGGTTCAAATGAATGGCACACATGTAGTTACCCAACGCTCGAAATTAACTTTTTTTTGTTGGTGGCCCGGTCGGGCCAGTAAAATTAGTATTTTCCAAATTTGGTGGCCCGAAACCAAAATCTACTGGCCCGAAAAAAAATAAGGAAAAACAAAAGTAAAATTAATACAATAACCATATTAATAAATTCAGGGTACCAGACAATATTTTTTTCATTCCCTTTTGTTTCATTGTTAGATAAATTAAGTAAACATGAATTAGGATGAATGTGACGGTGTTTCATGTATTTTTATTCATTGTCTTTAACATAAAAAAATCACAGCGATTGAATACACACGAGTGACAACTACACTTCCACTTTGGAATGCTTAAATACCACTAGTCTAGGCTCTAGCATTCATCAACATACATTTTCTCATGTAAAACATTAGTGGTTAGTACAAAAATTTCACATTTATTGGGTATGAATATTCATTAGCAGCAGTATTACTTGCTCAATTTACTTGAAACTTTTTAACTAACCAATATTTTGTATGTAAGAAAAGGGTATAACTTGCTAAATGCTACATTTGAAAACAAGCTCTTGTCATGCCATAGACATGACTAAACATGACTACTGGGTAGACTTGCTGGCCCAGTCGGGCCACCAAAATTTTTTTTACTGGCCCGGCGGCCATTTTTAGTGGCCCCGGGCCATCGGGCCTATGCTAATTTCGAGGGTTGAGTTACCTATAATTCAATTCTCCCCCTTTTCTCTCCTTTCTATCGATATCATCACATGGTGCTCAGTATTTGAGATATCTTCTTAGCAAAACAAAACTAACAAAAACATACTTAAATGTAACAGAATATAATTTCTATAGAACAGAATGAGAAGGGAAAAGGTGACTTCATTCATGGCACTTAGCTGCTTTAGGAGTACGCTGCAGTGCTGTACAATATGTCATTCAATAGCAATGTGTTCCACTCTGTATGTCAGAGCCAGGAGTAAGATCATTGGCTATCCTGGCCACGGAAGGACAAAATCATTTTGAAATACAAATTTCAAAGTATGCATGCACTTGAAGCGGAATCGTTCATATTTAGGCCAAATAAAAAAAAAAACATGTTTAGCGTCCTGCTCTTTTGAAAAAAGGAAGGAGGAGGCCCTTTTTTTCTTTTTCTTTTTTTTTTCAAAATGGCCGACTTTTTTCAAAATGGCCGACTGACCCATTTATCCAAAATAACGAATGAGTCTATATTAAAAGTACGATCTTTTTCAAAATCATTTTTTCCCCCCCCAAAAAAAAAAAAAAAAAAAAGCAGGCGGCCTCCAAAAAGGAAGCGGGCGGGGACGCTAAACATGTTTTTTTTTTTATTTGGCCTTAGAAGTCTTTAATAAATGCACTTTCACATGGATTACAAACCAAAACAATACCTCACACGATTTTTTAGAAAGAACCAACACATATCTTTATAGTTACCTGTATCCCATGAGTCTTTCTTTTTCCCTTTATTCTTTACTTCAAGCTGAACTGCTCCAATATCCACAAGGAAGTGTCCGACTGCACGTTTATCTGGAGAAAAATCAACAACGGATCAAGATGATTAAAGGGACTTTATTGTCCAAATCCTCAAAATCCAATTGAAATTCTAGCGGTTCCCTCATACCTTGTAGTATTCTTATCAACAACAAAAGCATGGGACAGGTTTCGGTTTTTCAAATTTCCCTTTCGTTAAAGGGATCTAGTAACTTTGTTGACATGTGCAAAAAGTGATGAATGGTTGATGCAATGTATATTGTTGTTATCTCATATGTCCACAGGGTATTGTGTGAACATTTCAAGTCAAATGGACATTGTATGGCCAAGTAATGAGCGAAAATGCAAAGTGATATTCAGTAACTCACTGCACTCACTTTGTACACGGAAGAAAAACTCGCCCGGAGTTTTTCTTATCTGAATACTTCAATCATACATATCTTTGTAACAAAAGGGAAATTTGAAAAACCGAAACCTGTCCCGTGATTTTATTGTTAATACGAATACAACAAGGTATAAGGGAACCGCTAGAATAAAAATTTTATTTTGAGGATTTGGACAATGTTACGAAGTCCCTTTAAAAAGATATTTACGATTGAAGTGTTCAGATGTCAAATTATCCAACGGATCATCAGAACCGTGTACAAAGTGAGTGCAATGAGTTGGTGAATGTCACTTTGCATTTTTGCTCATTACTCGGCCATATAAAGTCCATTCAACTTGAAATTTTCACACAACACCTAGTGGATATCAGATAACAATAATATATATTGTAACAACCACTCATCACCTTTTGCAACGTTACTAGATCCCTTTAAAATGCATGATCTATCAAAATCTTTAGGATAGGAAAATAATAAAATATGTTATCCAGTGGCAATTTCACATTCCATACAAGCTACTGTAAACGTGTGGTGTTCGCGATAAAAGTCGGCGTCCGCGAATATAAGTGCGCGATTTTCATTGTGTATGAACACTTGCTCGACCGCGAAATTAAAAAGCAGTGAATGTGTTTTCCAGGGATGTAAGTGGAGCTTTTAAAAAATCCAGAAACGGGGGGTCCAGGGGGCGGTAGCCCCCTGGCAGGGGTCCAGGGGGCAGCAGCCCCCGGCGGGGTTGCAGGGGCAACGCCCCTGCAAGAAAATTTTGCAAATTTGCCTTTGAACTTTGCAGTTTTTAGTAACCTGATGGATAGGTTTTGATTGTAATTTGTAATTACGGACACGTTTGTCGCTCAAAAAAAAACAACAAAAAAACACACAGAATTTTAGAAAAAATCCGGATTTCCGTCCAAATCCGGAAAACTTACATCCCAGCCATTCCATTGTGACTCGCGTGACATTTATACAAAATTCCAACTTGTTAAGGTTAAGTACTTGAAAACTTTAATTTGCAGACCTGTTATTTTTACATATTTCAATCAATGTATTGACCATACACATTGGTAAACAGAAATCTTTGATTTTAAGTCATTCTTGTTGGAGATATGTCACTTTTTTTGTTGTGACTCGTGTGACGCGACACTATTGAAGGTTTCTGTCCTTACTGTACTTGACTGGATTTTCGTATGAAAGTACTAGTCCCATTTACACCAAATTTTCTGGAGTTCATTTTGAGACATTAGGCAATAATAAGACAAAATTTCATTATCACTTGACTTTTTGTTTCAAGTCAATCGCTATTTGAAAATGTGACTCGCGTGACAAGTGTCATTTGGGACTAAAAGTTAAACCAATCAAGATTTTATAAAGTAAAATAAGCAAAATTTTTAACCTAACATATCATTCATGGTCAGTTACATCACATACATCTTTAAAAAAAAAAATTGTTTCATTCAAGCTCTGATGCGAGCTCTTGGAACATGCAATACATAAACATCCAGCACTATTGAAGGTTTCTGACCTTACTGTACTTGACTGGATTTTCATATGAAAGTACTTGTCCCATTTACACCAAATTTTCTGGAGTTCATTTTGAGACATTAGGCAATAATAAGACAACATTTAATTATCCCTTGACTTTTTGTTTCAAGTCAATCGCCATTTGAAAATGTGACTCATGTGACTCCCGTGACACAGGAGTGTGACTCGCGTGACAAGTGTCATTTGGGGCTAAAAGTTAAACCAATCATGATTTTATAAAGTAAAATGAGCAAAATGTTTAACCTAACATATCATTCATGGTCAGTTACATCACATACATCTTTAAAACAAAAAATTATTTCATTCAAGCTCTAATGCGAGCTCTTGGAACATCCAGCAAATATTCACTTTTCCTCTTCTTTTTTTTCCCCTCCAAATTGAGAGTTCTGGAAATTAGTAATTCTTTTACAGCTAATTTTCTCTTTCTTTCTTATTTAACTACTTTAAAAAGTCTTCTTTTTAGAATGGATCAAAGTCAAACTTTCCCTTAAGTTCACTTGCATTTTTGGATTTGTGTCCATAAGTTCTTCTTGAAATTTGAAACTCACTTTGATGCACTAAGAGTCCCTAATTCTTCTTGCAAATAATATTCACATATAATCTTTTTCTTTCTTATCTATCATTGCGATGTCTGATATTAAAACAATTATCAACTGTTTTGTTTTCTTTGAGCAAATTACATCACTTTATAGTTAAATCAGCTTAGCCCAACAGAAGTTGACATTCCAAATAAAATATAGATTACTTATTGTATCTCTTTATTTATCAAATAATATAACATTTACCTTTAATGTGATAATTAGAATAATTTACATAAATTATTTTAAAGGCAGAGTTCATTTTTTTCAAAAAAATTTCAATCATTCTCTTTATTTTCACAAACTTGTAAAATGTGACTCGCGTGACAACCCTAAAAATCTAAGCGTGACTTTGTTGTGGCATTTTTCATAATGAAGGGGTTTACATATATATGGAAATCTTCTTTGCTGGTATGATTGAGGACCCTAAGATCCTCAAAAGTGATCAACTACAATTCATACAATCTACTACTTTTGAAGCAATTCAAAATATGGACATATTTTTGTGACTCGTTTGACACATTTTGAGGGTGTTTTCCAATCTGAAATATTGTCAAGCTGGTAACGTATAAATGTAAAAACCAACTTGATATTAAGCCTGAGTCATGTCGGAATTTTTTTGTTCCGGAATCCGCCGGTGTTGTGCCGGTCGGAATCCGGTATTCCGATAAAAAAACAACCTGCCAATGAATGATACGGAACGAACACGCACTAGAAGGTCTGCCATAGCTTCGGCAGCGCAGGCAGGCCCCGCGCTGCGAGACAGGCCAACTCAACTGCCTCGCGGAAAATTTTGTAGTAGAAAACTATCAGAAGAAAACAAATGACAAAAAAGTACAAGGAAGACGATGTCGAATGCAACTTACAACGACAAGAAATCCGCTGCGTTTATTATGAAAGCCGATCTAGACTAGTAGGCTACTAGTAGCTACCCGGCCCGGCGCGCCCCGCACAGTCATGCGCTATGCAGCTAGCTGCTACCATAGCGCTCAGCTCGAGCTGCACATGTACTGTTAGATCAAACGATAATTCTCAATTAAACGTTGACATCCAGTCCGCCCTCTTTCGGTTACTAATGCTCAATACAACCCGCCATATCACTCGTATACTTTACGTGCAGGTTACGGGTCTATTTTCTTACGCAAGAATCCATCCGCCGGGAATTGGGGAAGTCCCGGCGGATGGATTCTTGCGTAAGAAAATAGACCCGTAACCTGCACGCAAAGTATACGAGTGATATGGCGGGTTGTATCGAGCATTAGTAACCGAAATAGGGCGGTCTGGATGTCAACATTTAATTGAGAATCGTTAACAGGTACATGTGCAGCTCGAGCTGAGCGCTATGGTAGCAGCTGCAATATAGCGCATGACTGTACTGTGCGGGGCGCGCCGGGCCGGGTAGCTACTAGTACTAGTCTAGATCGGCTTTCATAATAAACGCAGCGGATTTCTTGTCGTTGTAAATTGCATTCGACATCGTCTTTCTTGTACTTTTTTGTCATTTGTTTTCTTCTGATAGTTTTCTTCTACAAAATATATAAGATATTCTTTATGTATTACATTGTTTCATCGGAATACCGGAATGGAGAAAACAAAACCGGAACACGCACACACCGGACGGATTCCGGTCTTCCGAACGTTCCGACCCAGGCTTACTTGATATGGTAAAATGGGTGTAAAATAAGACTTGATACAAAAAATGATGTATCTGCAGATAAAAGAACATGCTTTAAATAGTGTGACTCGTGTGACAACCCTAAGAAACCTTAGCGTGACTCGGGTGACATTATTGTTCTGGTGTTTTTCATAATGAAGGGGTTTACGTATGGAAATCTTCTTTGCTACTATGATTGGGGACCCTAAGCTCCTTACTATTTATCAACTGCAATTCATACAATCTAAAATATGGACATATTTTTGTGACTCGCGTGACACTTTTCGAGGGTGTTTTCAATCTAAAATATCAAGCTGGTCGCATATAAATGTAAAAACCAACTTGATATGGTAAAATGGGTGTAAAATAATACTAAATACAAAAAATGATGTATCTACAGATAATGGAACATGCTTTAGATAGTGTGATTAAAAAAGTACAAAATAGGCATAATTCTTGTAGCAAATTTGATCTCTGTTCTGGGAGGTGTAACTCGGTTGTTAGAAGGTGAAAGGCGGTGAAAATTCAGATTTAAACCCTTTGAACATATACCTAGCCAGACATGAATAATTTTTTTTAATTGGTTGAACTTGAAATTTTAAGCCCCGGGTGCCTAGTTACACGGAATGGCTGATCCCTGGTTTTCGTGTTGCTCATCGCGAAATATTAATTGCGCGAAAATAACAACATTTACAGTAGTTGATAGATATTTTATGGCCACAGGGCTCGACACTCGCACTGGCCCGCTGGCCCAGGGCCAGTGAAATTGCACTTCAGGACAGCAAGTATGTATAAAAGTCATATTTTAGTGTCCCGATCGGGAAAGCAGATTTTCAACTCAACTATGACATATTATAAAAATCTTGTTTTCTTCCATGTTATGTTTCATCTATAATCACAAGTTTGGATCAGGAAAGAGTGATATTTTGAATAGTAAAAAGTTTACTCATGAAATAACATTTTTTCCTGTGGAGCCCTGTATATGATATACTTAGGGACATGTTCCTAATTTAATATGGTAATATACACACAATTTTGAAGTCTAAGCTGATCCACAAAATCTAGAAGTAAGTGGGCGAGTAAACTTTCTGTTTGGGTAAATAAAATGTGAAAAGTTATGATTTTACTTTCCTGAATGGGCCAGTAAGGAAAAGATTAGTGTGGAGGCTTGTTCATGTCCAATAAAAACAAAGGAAATACTTGGAAATATATACAAAAATCATTGAAAAAATCACCAGCACATATAGAATAATGCAACATATTAGGTGAACCTATTACAATTTACAATGTTTGAACAAAAAGTGTTGAATCTTCTCGACTGTGTCTGGATATCCACCTCTTGTGTTAATGGCTGATATTAAATGATATTTCCTAAGTTCTAGAAAACCAAATTAAGATTTCTACCACAACTTAAAGGTGCACATGTAAAGTGTCAGATATTGCCCAAAATGACATTTGAGACTTCAATCCTGTTGATGTGTTCCAAAATCATTGTAAGATATGTCCGAATGATGTGTGAAAGTTTCATTGAAAAAGAACACTGCTTTCCTGGTTAAAAAAGAGAAAATATGCATCAGCTTTAACAGACGTTTATAGGTTTATAGGGATAGTTGAGTTCTGGTAAGGAGAGTACAGTTTTAGTGAAACTGAATTTTAGTAACCAAAACCTGCATCATTACATTACAAAATAATAGTTATAACTAGAAACGAACACAAAATTACAAATGACGTAGTAAAGATCATGTTATCATTCAAAAAGAGCCATTCAAACGTAAGAGGGCGCTCTCTAAACACTCATCGGTTTCAACCATTTTGAATAAAATATTGTGCATGTGATGTTTTGTTGAAATAGTGATTAGATAGAGAAATAACCAACAACTATTTAAATACCTATTTTGTAACTTTTTGAAAAGAGGAAGCATTTTTTTGAATTTTTAACGGCTGGTTCAAAATTCTCTAATAAACCCGGGGCCCCGGGTTTATTACAAATTGTTATATTTATGGATATTTCAGCCGTTTCTGAACCGATTTTGATCAAACAAAGATGATTTTATTGTTTAAATATTATGCTCTTTCAAATTTTACACTCAGTTTTTCATTACCTCACAAACCAATTAAGTAGTCTAGCGCCCTCTCTACCAAAACTCAACTTTCCCTTTAACGCTTTTGAGCTGAATAATAGATATCATCATACATTGTACTAAAGGGGCATTTGAACAAATCTAACCCTATTTCACAGTCAATTTTTTTCGCCACTTTAATCAAGCTTGAAAAGAACAATTTTTTTCCCGTTTAATTTTAACTAAATCTATTTCAAAAAATAGAAAACATAATTTTCAGAGTGTGTTGCTTTAAACTTACCATATTTGGTTGCATCTCCTTTGAGGAACTTCTGAAACAGCATCTGACTTTCATGATAGAAAGCTTCAAATAGGACGTTGGAGTTGTGTTCCATCAGGCCGTCCCATACATCAGGTACATCTGTGAAGATTTTTTAAAAATTAAAGAAATTAAATGAAATTAAATGAAATTTGTTATCGGTTAAATATTTACAATTTACAATAAAGTATTACTATACAAATGATGCACAGGCTTGAATGGATTGGTAAGAATTGGATGCACGAGTTTAACTTTGGAATGGTTTAAACCCACGAGCGCACCACGAGCGCACCGCGAGCGCAGCGAGTGGGTTTTAGACCATTTCCAAAGTTAAAAGAGTGGATTTTAGACCATTTCCAAAGTTAAAAGAGTGGGTTTTAGACCATTTCCAAAGTTAAAAAGCACAGACAATTCTTACCGATTCACAAAATATGCCTGTGCAGCATTTGTTTTATAAAATGGGCGCAAAAAATGTGAAAATCAAACTAAAGTGAGCCATGCATCAGTAAAATGCAAATAAGAACAAACTTTTACAATCAGAACCAATCAGAATGCAGGGATTCTTCTACCCATTTTATAAAGATAAATAATACACCTTGAAATCAATAATACAATGGAAGAATTTACAAAAGGGGCGAACAAAATAACACAATGCTAATTAATCGAGGTTAGCCCCCATAATAATAAATCACAACAAAATAATAATAATTCACTTTGCTAACATATATTGTAACAAAACAATACAAAGTTCTTACAAAGTTCTATCAAAGGGTTAATAAAATGTTTATTCCTGTGATCTGTTATTTCCACAGTGATACATGTACGTGAACATTCTATGGTAAATGAATTTCATGTGACTGAGTAATAAATGAAAATGCAAACATTAAAGGGGTAGTTCAGTTTTGGTATAGAGGGCGCTGCACAATTTTTTTGTGAGATCATGAAAAACAGAGTGTAAAATTTGAAAGAGCATACCATTTCAATGGCAGAATAAACTTTATTTTGATCAAAATCTGTTCAGAAACAGCTGAAATATCAATAAATCAGATCAGAATAAATCTGGGCCCCAGATTTATGCGATGATTTTTGTGAAAATTTAAGAATTATGCTTACACTTTTTCAAAAATGTTCAAAAAGGTTTTTGAATAGTTGTTGATCATCTCTCTATCCAATCATTATTTCAACAAAACATCACATGCATAATTTTGTAAGAAAAATGCTTGAAACCAATGCTTTTTTAGAGAGCGCCCACTTGTGTTTTAATGGCTCATTTAGAATGATAACAGGCTTTTTATTAGTCGTTTGTAATTTTGTATACCTTTAGAGCATGGTGAAGTTATTAGTTTGTAATGTTATTGTGCAGGTTTGGTGACTACAGCTCAGCCTTACCAAAACTGTACTACCCTTTCTCAACAAGTCTCATATGTTCTCCCTGTGTTCTACTTAAACGTTCTTGATGTTTCTGACTGCTGTATGATTTGCTTCCTGTTTGAACTCTTTTTTACCAGTTAAGTTATACTTTGTAGTTTGTACTAATGTACCCTCGCCCACGTTATCATTTAGCTAATACTTGTTACGGTATTACACTACACTAACTATCTTTGTGTACACTTTGTGTACACTAAGCTTAGTCCCATGTGGTTAATTTGGCGTAACCTTTCAGAATCTCTGCAAGTAATTTTGTAAAAGGAGAGGTAATCAGTTTGAAATGAAAGCATACCCATACCAGATTACCTTGGGCTTATTCATATGGATACATGTTGCATTGGTATTCATTTATTTTCCCAAAATATGTTTTTAGGGATCATTTTCCAAAGAAAAAAAAAACGATTTTTTATTTTTTAAATTTTTTAAAATTTTATTTATTAATTAAAAAATTTTTTATCCGATCCGATCCGATTTCTATCATCGATAACATTTTGCCGATCCGATCAACCGATCCGATCATCAAGGTCAGGTACAGCACTATCTAAAATTGTCGGAAATGTTTCAGGGTGCCGATGTGGGGTTCTCTCAACCATACAGAAGAAAAAATAGAATTGAAAAATCAGACACCAAATTATACAAGCTAACCAAGCACCAGCAGGGCCACCTATACCGTTTGTGTATAGCATTCAGAATCACATTGCCGTAGTGCGTTATTTTTTCGCTCGGCTGGGCAATTGATTGTGTGAGGGGTGTTGGCGAATTCACTGTGACCCAGTTGACAATGAGTTGTTAATGGTTACGACCGGACGCTAGCGGTTATAGAACAATGGTACCACGTAGTGTGCGGGGTCATGTGTAACATACAAAGTATTTTACACATGACGGAACAGGTATGCATTAAACTAAAGGCATGCCTGTAAAGTGTCTAACTCCAC
The DNA here is from genome assembly GCA_037951105.1 of Echinarachnius parma. Taxonomy (NCBI): domain Eukaryota; kingdom Metazoa; phylum Echinodermata; class Echinoidea; order Clypeasteroida; family Echinarachniidae; genus Echinarachnius; species Echinarachnius parma. The sequence continues at coordinate 51,619 of JBAMJV010006729.1, forward strand.
GAAAAATACTTGGAGCTTCCTCGTTTCTCTTCTGCCGTGTTGTTTAGCTTATGGTAAGAGAAGAATAAAATAGGGTTAGATTTTTTCAAATGTCCCTAGTAGTATGAAGATAATTATCATTGAAAAACATTATTATTTCAAAAGCGTTAGCTAACGCTTTTGATAAAAAAAAGTACAATTGCCGTAGCTGAACATGTCCGGCCAGCGCACGTGGGAAACCTTCCCTTCCCGACCCGACTGAACTTTGAGCCGAGCGCGCGAAAATTCCATGAATTCTGTACCGTCTGTAACTGTGATCAGCGCTGTGACGATGAGACGTTAAAAAATTTTGAGAAATTTTGCGACGGGTGGTTTCAACAACTTTACATCAATTATTTTTTTTTTTTTTTTAGTTCTAGACATGAATTAAACCTTCAACCTACCTTGCATGCTATTTAATTGGTTGCAAAAGAATGATTTACTTACCTCAAATTGATGATGATGATGATGATGATGATGACTGTTATTTCCTTCGTCTTTGTTCGCTGCATGCAATGTCAGGTGACCGAAAACTCGTCGGCAATGCATGCTGGGATAGGAGGTATTCCGCGGGTGTATCGCACACGCAGAAATAGATCAATCGCTGTACAGAACGCGCGAACATCCAGGCTCGTATGCCAAAGTTTGACCTGCGACCTCGCGCATTGCCGACAAGTTTTCGATCACCTGATATTGCATGCAGCGAACAAATTCGGATACCATTTTCGTCACTTCTGTAATCTTGCCAGTTTTATAGTAAATTTCAGTAAAATCAAACGAATGGAGCATCAGACATTTTACGATTTGGATCATTGAAGTCCATGCATAACATAATTCGTAAGTATGAACCGAGATATGTTATTTAAAGTATGATATTGTGTTTTTTTTATAAGTGTGTTTGCCGTTAAAGCCTATAAAGTGTTACCATCACGGTATACACACCTCAGTATGCCAGGCGCCGTACTACCATAGAACACCATCGTCAAGCACCCCCAAGCACCTATACGCATCTTGCTTTTAAAGACGTTTCCATGAGATTCACCTCCATTATTATCCTCATGAATATTCCTCATCATTATTTGCATTCTTGATTAAAGTTTCCCGTTTGAACAGAGAGCAGGCGCTCTTTAAAAGCAAGATGCATATTGGTGCTTGGGGGTGCTTGACGATGGTGTTTTACGGTATGTACGGCGCCTGGTTAGGTTATACCGTCTGTAAACATACACGGGTGCGGATATCGACTCGAAGTCAAACGGATGATTATTACTGCGACAAGTCTACGGCAGGCCATCAGGCATCAGTATTCTGTGATAAAATATGAACTCAATATTCTTTTTTTTCACTATATAGGTAAACAGTGTTCGTTTTCTTTCAAACTTTCACAAATCCTTCAATTGTATTTTACAATGATATAGGATTGAAGTCTCAAATGCCATTTTGTGCAATATCTGACACTTTACAGGTATGGTAGGTGTACTACACATCGGCACTGTTTTTAATATCGGCACCCCGCGTAATATTTGTTTTTGCGCGTGTTGTAAAAAATCGCGCATGAGATCATGCGCGCTACCCTTAGAAACTGAACTGGTCGAAATTTTGAGGAGAAATAATGCGTAGATCGTCCGCTACGAGTAATACAAGTAAATACGATAAATAATACCAACATCGCACAAGAAATTTTGAGTTGCGTGCATTGTCAATGAGGGTTGAGGGGGTGCCGGTATTAAAAACACTTCGAACTCGACTCGTGAAGCCAAAAAACAACGCGCGCGTTTGAAGGCGATATCTCAAAATATAATTAATATATCGCAAATCTGATCATCGCATCGGAATCTGGGCACTATTTTTTCAATATGCGTGTACAATTTCAAGAAATTTGAATGATTTTTAACTTTTAAGTCTTAAACTGTCGGAAATGTTTTAGGGTGCCGCTGCGGGGGTCACTCAATCATATAGTGTCATGAATTCAGCAATGGATTTGAACGCAGTATTTTTCGCTGATACCCTGAAACCAGATCCAAGAGTAGCACCTATGCAGATCCAGTGAATTAGTTTTACGCATCGCTGCGGAAATGATGCGAGCAATTTGCCACATTACACCATAACTATCGCACATCAACGCTATTCAAGTAACAATCATCCGTCATAAACAAGCCAAAAAACACAACATTAACGCAAATACGGAGCATTTAAACGAAACATACTCCGACCATTAGATGATCACCAGAATAACAAACAAAAATGAACATAAAATAGACAATTCAAATTCAAGATTTATACCGAGATGAGGTCTTGCTTTCTTCCTTGATGTCTTCATTTTGATCAGGTTGGTCTAAATCAAAGACTGATTTCGGATCTTGTCTTTCAATATGTCTGGAGTATCAGTGAAATTTTGACCGACGCGAAGACGCAATTAATGAGCCGTTTACGTCAAGCTTGACAAGTGAGGGCAGCAGACGAAAACAAGAAACGCGCTCGATCGGCCGGTGATCTTGCAAGAAAATTAGATCCGACCTAGAGATGAGGCGGTGTTTTACACTTTTATACAAACAGAGTTAACAACAGGCTATGGAGAAATCAAGAAGAAAACTTCATCAAGGTATACTGACTGTTGTAACATGTTTATATTCAAGCTTATGAAATCTATGGATTGTCTTTACCCTTTAGCCTTGATGTGGCGTTATGTTTGTGTGTTTTGGCTTGTTTATGGGAACGCGATTGCATGAATGAAATGCTGTGTGCGATTTATATTGAGTTGAACGGCAAAATAAACGCAGTCGTTCCGCCGTCAGGCCACCCCATGTTTTCGCTGGGTGCCGGTGAAGCTCGGTGTATGCATTATGCTCACAATCTGTCTCATTTATCATCAGCGAAATTGTGCATTTCCCATTTCATATCTGATGGCCTTTAATTTAACCATGGATTGTATGCTGATGAGTGATGATGTGTAAAAATAAAGGCAGTGTATAAAGCTAAAGACACGAGTGTGGTTGTATTATACACTTCCAAAAATAAATGGAAACCAATTTGACTTCGTATTATTTTTATGAAGATTATCATACTATAGTATTAGTAATTAATGTAGATCGACAAATCTAGCGCTTTCATGGCCTCTTTGTCTTTGACATGTTTGACTTTGACATTTTATTACTGACATAATTTTTACTAACTAGTTGGCTTTCTCGGTAAAATATGTCAGTATGATCATGATGCGGTGTCCGAATAGGAATATGCCATGGCCCCCCTAATTTTTAACAATCGATATCTGAAAAACTAAGTCAGTAAAAAATATAATGCTGTAACTGACCTTGATGATCGGATCGAAAAATCGGATCGGCAAATCCTTGATTCATGATCGGATCGGATCGGAAAAGTTTTTTTTTTTTTTTTTTTTTTCTTCTTTACCTTCTTTTTCTTTTCTTTCTTCAAGATTTTGTTTCCCCCCTCTGCATGATTCTCAACATTTGTTCTCCCCTTTGTTCCTCTTCCTTTTCAAATGTAACTGGCCCAAACAAAAAATTTACGCTTACAGCCTACAGGCCCGAGAAAACAAAGAAAAACCAAAAGAAAGACATTTGATTTTGAAATTTATGAAGGAAGAATAAATAGAAAGTAAAAATCTACAAGTTATCAACATCATTTTAAGAAAAGAAAGGTGTTAAAAAGCCAAGATAGTATAAATGATTAATAAAAGTAATAAAACAAGCACACAGAATGGACAAAGTCAAAGATAAATAGAAAAATCTTTAAAAGTTGATTGTTTTGTAATTTGTTTCCTGCTATTTTTGCTAAGAAAACAAAATCACATGATAAGTACCGTAGTGGCTAGAGAACTCGGCCAGTCGATCACACACAGCACAGTGCGCCAACGATAAAATTGTTCCCATTTCAGTGTTGAGCGCGCGTTAAGTAAAAACGTGCAATATTTCTGTTTCATAAGCCAATGACATTAGGTCATTAAATTCCGAATATAACTACTTTGGGCTATTTAAAAAAAATGTACACCAACAGATTCGGAATCTACAGAATTTTTTCTTTCGATTAAGCCTGGTGTCTCAAAAATGTATATGAAATTTTCACAAACCTCGAGTTTCTGACATAAGGCACCGGACTAAATTAAATTAGGAACATACTTAGCTTAGGTATACCATAAACAGGGCTCCACACAAATTTCCCTTTCGTTACAAAGATAAGAAAAACTCCGGGGGAGTTTTGAAACCGTGTACAAAGTGAGTGCAGTGAGTTAGTGAATATCACTTTGCCTTTTTCGCTCATTACTTGGCCATGCAATGTCCATTTGACTTGAAATTTTCACACAATACCCTGTGGACATATGAGATAACAGAAATATACATTGCATCAACCATTCATCACTTTTTGCACATCTCAACAAAGTTACTAGATCCCTTTAAACACCTGAGGTTGTGAAATAACATGCGAGCGAGAGAGCTTGAAAATTTTAGCAATTTCACATCGGCAAATCCCCAAATCCCGGAAAAAATGAGGGAGAAAAGAAGGGAAAGGAATAAATGAAAAAAGGGACCCATGTCTAAGGGTTTTTTTTTTTTAATGGGACCCATGTCTAAGGATTTTTTTTATGAAAAGGGGACCCATGTCTAAGGATCTTTCTTTAAAAAGTCACCCTTCCCAGCGGCACATCCCCGTATACCCAATATACGTGAGTACCCCCCCCCCCCCCCCTTGGGGATTGTAATTGTCCCGTAATGCCGATTTGCATTTCACTGCACAACAAAATCACATTGATTAATATGGCCCCCCTTTTTAAAGTCTGTTTTCTTTGAAAAATAATACATTTTTTCCAATGAAAGTGGTATCAAAGTGTTCTTAAAATCCTGAAGATTTAATTTATCCACAAAACATTTGTATAAACGTGACAAATCTGCCAAATCTGAGCCAATTCTGAAACCATGTCATTTATTCCCTTGTGCAACAAAAATTCCCATTCATTTGTACACACTTGACTATGAGCGCGCAGAAGATGATTCTTGCTTGCGCGATGAGTCTTATTGCGCTTACCACAAAGGAAAATAGATAAGCAAATGAACTTTAATATGTATGGCAAATGTTGATTTTTACAGGCCTGCGACATTTTTTTCTCTATGGCAATGTACGATAATACTCTACTCAGAGGACTGTACTGCACTTGGAAGAAGAAGAAGAAGACGTGTGCATTGTGCGTGTCTACAAAATATGACTTTGATGTGAATGTTGCATACTGAGCTAGAGTTAGGCTTGCACTGTAACATTCCATATTTATGAAGTCAAATTTGTATCTAATTTTCACACTTTTTTTTTACAGATATCCCAGATGTATGGGACTGCTTGATGCAACGCAACGGAAGCATCTTAATTCAGGCCTTTCATCATGAAAGCAAGACGGTTATTCAAAAGTTACTAAAAGGAGAAACTACATTGAGTGGTAAGTTTACTTTTGTATAATTACTGGATTTACTAGTACTTTGGTATTTGCAATGTGACAAATTTTTTTTTTACCTAGCTCTGTAATCAATTGCAAATATATTTAAGTGTATAGCTGTATTTTGCATCTAAAATTAATACTGAAAAATTGATGATCAATGATAATAATATATTTAATAATAATTATTATTATTATTATAATAATAATAACTATATAAAGAAATAATTTTAATAGAAAATAATTTGTTTCCAGTTTATATGCTATAAAATGATATCATTGATAATCATCTCTCAAGTGCTTTAAATTATTATCCCTGTCTACTTGAATACATACTCGCTGCTCCTTTGGGATACTTCGGCCTAATGCATTTTTGTAGCCATGGGGAAAACGGAGAGAAACTGACCAGAAAGTAATTATTAATGAAAAATGGACCAAAAAAAAAAAAAAAAATTGGTTACCCGAGGATTCTGGATTGACCGGTGCTCTACCAACTGAGCTAGGAATATAGCTTCTGACCATCATGAATAATGAAGATGGTTTCAGGTACGAATGACAGATTGGCTCCTAGCTTAGTTGGTAGAGCACCGTTATAGCAATCCAGAAGATCTCTGGTTCAAATCCTGGAAAAGATTCTTTTATTCAGTGAATTTTTCATTATTATGGTTTTTTTCTTTTGGTTTCCAGAGAGACGTGCTGTTGGAAACTTCCTTGTTGAAGTTGGAGCAGTTCAGCTTACAGTGAAGCGCGATCCAATAAAACAGGAGCCCTTGTCCACAGGTATGTTCAGTTAACCCGTTCACTACGACATTCTAAAATCCCCATAGACTTTGTACACAGCCAAACCCGGTTCCTGTAGTCAACGGTTCAACTTTGTGGGACAAATGTGTACTATAATAGGGGATATATTGTTCTGGCTCTGAAATAGTCGCCAGCTTCAGCATACCTAGGCACACCATTACAAACCAAACTTTCATGATGATACTACAGGTATCGATTATAAGGAACTCGATTATAACGAGGTACGAATCCCTTGGTCCCGATTGTTTTGACTTGCGTTCGTATGGCATAGTGCCTCGCTTGTAACAAGCTCTTTCTGCTAATGCATATTCAAAGAAAAACATAAGATATAGAATTAACCTGAGCTTACGAGGTATCAAATTCGACCCGCCGCCAACTTGTGAAATGTGCAATCTTTCAGAAAACGTTGATATGTGGCAAAGTTTTTGCTCACTCAGCTGAAAGCATGCAATGCAGAGATAGTATCACACACAATAATGATCATCGTACAGTACACACACACATGCACCCTATAGACCTATACACTCTCGCTCTTGTCCCCTCTCCTTATTCTTCATATGTATCCGTTGTTCTCTCTCCCTCTCTCTGTCTCTCTCTGTCACAATAGCTGGTTAAGCCCTAGGCCTGGGTACCCACTAAGTTGACCCTAGTTAGCAACTCTAAGATCTTGTGTTTAATTCATAGCCACGTCGTCAAGGTGTCTGACGGTACTTTGGATTACCTTGTCTTGCTTTTGTAATAAATTCAGCGCATCAATCCTTTAGAATGAATAAACATGATCTTGTGATTAAGAAATACCCCCAAACCTGCCTTAGTGGCCACCTGCCTGTAGCAGCCAACCTGCCTATAGAGTATAGATAGAAATAGTGATTCCTTCCAAGGAAAAACAAGGTTATGGAACCTGTCTATAGATGGTGGTCCTGGATTTTGTATACAGTGGTCACTTTTCTTGTTTCACTAATATGGGTGGTCACTATACATAGGTTTGACTGTACTTGCATTTTGATTTGTAGTTCTGATGTTCATGAGTGTGACTGTGTGTGACTCATGTCCAGATTTTTGTTTCTAATTTGTACAGTTGAAGTGCACTACAATAGGACATATCCTGCAAGCACTCCAAAGACCACAGATGCGCCAAGGCACGGTGCTGATACCACAAAAGAATGGAACAGCCCCAAGAAGACTAAACGAACAGAGTTTGCTGAAACTCCAAACCAAGCTGCTTCTGGTACAGAAACAACGTATGAACCATTACCGAATATCAGCAGAGAAGAACTCGGCAGTTCTGCTGTAGCTGCCTTTGATGATGGTATGGTTGATGATGATGATGACGAAGATGTTGGTGGGGGTTTTGGCATTGCGGAAGATGACTTGAATGGAGTGGAGCAATGTGAACAAGAAGTGACTGGCACCACAAAAGAAGGCAGCAGTGAGATTAGAGTTGAAGACAGCAGACCAGCAAATATTGACACCAAAAAAGTGGATATTGCCACCAGACAAGCAGACATTGACAACATACCAGGGGATATTGACACCACACCAGCAGATATTGACACCGGACAAGCGAATATTGACACCAGACAAGGGGATATTGACACCAGACAAGCGAATATTGACACCAGACATGGTGATATTGACACCAGACAAGCCAATATTGACACCAGACAAGCCAATATTGACACCAGACAAGTGATTAATGACACCAGACATGGTGATATTGACACCAGACAAGCGAATATTGACACCAGACCAGCGGAAACTGACAATAGTCTAGTCGACATTGTCCTACACTGCTGCACTATTTGCAATGCGATTTTCCCCACTCAATGGGAACTAGACTTACATGCTGTCCGGTGCAAAACCGAAATTGCCGCAACCGTGCATTATAACTGCCATTTATGCGAAAAAACATACAAGGCACGAACGTGGATGTCGTACCATCTCCTCAAGGCCCATGGTATGACGATCACAGAGATTGCTGAAGAGATGCCCAGCCTGAGGGGTCTTAAGAGCAAGAGTAGAGTGAAGCGTCAGTGGTTGCGGAAGAAGAAAAAAGGGGGAGGCAGGAGGAAGGTGACTTCAAAAGAAGCAGACACAAACTCTGACAAACCCATTAACAAAGACTCCAGTAGAAAGAGTACAAGATCATCTTTGAGGAAGAGAACAAGAGTGGCAAGGCTTTCAGGAGGGGACGATAGCTGTGATGAGTCGCCCACACGCAATAAGCGCACGGTCAGTCGGTCACGTAAGGAGAAAAAAGCTGGTAAAAAGAGGACTTGGAATATTGAGGAGCCAGATGCAAATTACTGTGGTGTCAGCACTAGTGGAAAGAGTAGAAGAGCATCGCTTAGAAGAAGTTTGAGGGCAAGGAGGCCTTTGGTCAAATATGCAATAGGAGATAACCAAGACTCTTCAGAGGAAGGAGGGCATGATGCTGACATAACTGGTTCATCAACTGACACCATTGAGTCAAGTGGAAGCCAAAATGAAAATGGTCTTGTAGATAATAGTTCAGGTGAAAAAGGTGGTGATGAGGCAAATGAAATGGAACAAGTCAACAGAGTAGCAGAAGCTGGAGACACACCTGACATTGATGGTTCTTTTCAAGAGGCATGTATTGCTGGGAACGATTCCAACAAAGTTGTGAATTCTTCACACGACTCTGCAGATAAGGCTACATTGGATGATGAGACAGTCTCGCAGGAAGGAGAGGTGAAGCCCTTGAAAGAAGATGAGGTTTCTGATGTCTCTGATCAAGACAATGATGAAGATAGCAGTGAAGAGAGTGATGCTCAGAAGGAGGACATCAGTCAAAGCTCTTTCACAGAAAACCAAGCTTGTGAACCAAGTGGTACAGGAAATAAGAGCAAGAGAAGAAGAAATAATAAAGAACAGAAATCTTTGTTTGCATGCCAATTTTGTGGGGAGGAGTTTAACACACATTTGCGGGTTAAATCCCATATGAGCGATGTACACTTCAAAGATAGATATAAATGCAATACATGTGGCAAGGTTTGCAAAAATATTCGAACACACCTGAAACATTTAAAGACACATGGTGAGAAACATGCATGCCCTTTCTGCTCCAAATCTTATCGTAGTGAGGTTGTCTATCGTAGGCATTTAGCGAAGCATAAGTCTGACAGTAAATCCGATAATTTCATCTGCACATTTTGTGATCAGAAGCTGGCCAACAGGGCATCATTGCAAATACATGTGAATTCCCTCCACACAAAAGAAAAGAAATTCCTGTGTACCCATTGCGACAGGGTATTCTACGTAAAGGGACGGTTCAAATCTCACATGAAGGGGCATACGGAGGGTAGAAAGTGGAAATGTGATCTGTGTGATCTAGCATGGGTTGAAAAATGGCAAATGGAAGCGCACAAAAAAAGAGTTCACTACGACACATGTTCATATCTGTGTCACTTGTGTGGCAATTCGTACAAATCACTTGAAAACTTGACTCAGCACAACAAAACTGCGCACACAGATACCTTTGATTTCCCTTGTGGCATCTGTGGGAAGAAATTCAAGAGAAAGACTCTTTTGAACGCTCACATGAAAGTGCATAATGACGTTAGACCACACAAGTGCGGGTTGTGCGAGAAGGCATTCCGAACCCGATCCCAGCTAGGTGTGCACATGAAATGGCACAACAACGAGCGGGATTTCAAATGCAGTTTGTGCGACATGTGCTTTCTGACCAAGGGCAACCTGGACAAGCACATGCAAATACACCAGAAGACAAAGGCGCACTTCTGCACCGAGTGCGGATATGGGTGCGTGGATTACACCATGCTGCGCAAACATCTGGCCACAAACCACAACATCGTTGTGGAGAGCAAGTTAACAAAGGGCAGTCATTCTTACAGGACAGGTAAGCGGAAAGGCGCGGGAAAAGCTGCCAACTCCGCGAAAAAGGAGCCTTTCGGAGATAAAGTTCCAACGGACACATCAAATAGTCCCACAGAAGATGACCGAGCTACTGACTCCCTACCCAGCATTACTGTGGAGGTCGGAGCTCAATATCCCGTCAATGGATCCATGAATGGTGTTGCTACTGTAAGCAGCACACCACATGATGACAGAGTTCCAACTGACATATCAAATGGTCGCACGGAAGACGACCAAGCCACAAACTCTCTACACGGCATTAATGTGGAGAGTGGAGTTTCTCATGTCCTTGTAACCCAGGCACCTGCTATTGCTGGGAACTATTCATACATGGGGGAAATACCAAACCCAACCTGCGACGAAGAAGGCCAGGCCATTGCCACTCAGGCCTTCATGAATATGATCCTTCGCTGAAAGAATACATGCGTCGTTGATTAACATTGACCCACGTTCTTTTCACCTGTTTGTGTATCCATATATTTATCTAAATGTCCCTCAATCACTAGGTTACTGCGATAGCCGGCTATCTCATTGACAGCAGCTGGGTCTTTATCCCTGCAGTCAACTATGCCACACTCCAGGCCTTCATGTACATGATAAGTCAGTACAGGACCTAAAGACCTCATCGATGAATGCGTTAAAAGGGAACTAGTAACATTGTTAAAATCCACAAAATTTACCTACATGTATAACCCCAGTGGTTCTGACATATCTCATGGTATTTGTAGATTTATTACCAACAGATTTTGATATTCCATGTTTCTCTTTCATTATATACCTTATGTATGATTGTAGTGTTTGGATTTGAAATTCACTAGTTGAAAATTTCAACAGTGTACAATACGTACCACTTTGCATTTTGGCTCATTATTTGGTCTTACATGTATGAAACTCATTTACCATGGAAATTTCATACATCACTCAGTGGACACATCAGATTACAGAAATACACGTTTTATCAACCCACTGACAGTTCTTGCACATGTCAATAAAATTACTAGATCCCTTAACAAAAATTAATAGATGAATTGTATGAATATGCTATAAAAGCCGATGGTGAATATGGCTTCGTACATACAGACCCATGAACGCATGCTTTAGAATGGTGATGCGTTTTCCAATTACATATTTTTTTCTGGAAACATATTTTTGTGAACTTGTTGGTGGAATGGAATACTAAAGATGTTACCTTTCATTTATAAGAATATTATTTTGGGGTGATGGTCCCCTTTAAGTCTTAACCTAGAATTTAATCACCCCCTGGTTTATTGGAACAAAGGGAGACTAGGGAAGAAGTAAAGTATCTATCTCATTTTAAACCAAAGTGATAATAACATCACTCTGTTGTTTATACATGTACTATAGTACAGTGGAACCTCATTATAACAAGCACACTAGGCCCATTGAATTTACATTTATGATGCTGGTTGTCAAAATAAATCCAATGCATCAATATTTTCTGTATTATATAAACTTTTCTATTTTGTTTTTACAACATATATTGCAATTCCATGATTTCTTGAAAATATACTGGCATTTGTAGTCCTGTGGGGTTTTCAGTGTTATTTAAGTCCAGATTTTTGTTTCTAATTTGTACAGTTGAAGTGCACTACAATAGGACATATCCTACGAACACTCCAAAAACCACAGATGTGCCAAGGCATCCTGCTGAAGCCAGAGAACAATGGAACAGCCCCAAGAGAACTGAAGGAACAGAGTTTGCTGAAACTCCCATCCAAGCTGCTTCCGGTACAGAAGCAACATATGAACCATTACCGAATATCAGCAGAGAAGATCTCGGCAGTTGTGCTGTAGCTGCCTTTGATGATGGTAAGGTTGTTGATGATGACGACGATGATGATGTTGGTGGCAGTTTTGACATCGATGAAGATGACTTGAATGGAGTTGAGCAAAGCCAAGAAGTGACTGCTATCTCAAAAGAAGGTCGCTGTGCAGACAGAGATGAAAACATCACACCAGCCGATACTGGCACCAAACAAGGGGATATTGACACCAGACAAAGGAATATTGACACCAAACAAGGGAATATTGACACCAAACAAGGGAATATTGACACCAGACAAGCACACATTGACAACATACCAGGGGATACTGGTAATAGTCTAGTCAACATTGTCCTACACTGGTGCACACTTTGCAATGCGACTTTCCCCACTTCATGGGAACTAGACTTCCATGCTGTCCGGTGCAAATACCAAAAGTCTGCAACCATGCAGTATTGCTGCCATATGTGTGAAAAAACGTACCAGGCAAGAGGGAACATGTCATACCATCTCCTCAGTGCCCATGGTATGACGATCACAGAGATTGTTGAAGAGTTGCCAAGCCTGAGGGGTCCTGTAAAGAGGAAGATTGTTGAAGAGATGCCGAGCCTGAGGGGTCCTGTAAAGAGGAAGATTGTTGAAGAGATGCCGAGCCTGAAGGGTGCTGTAAAGAGGAAGATTGTTGAAGAGATGCCGAGCCTGAGGGGTCCTGTAAAGAGGGAGATTGTTGAAGAGATGCCGAGCCTGAGGGGTCCTGTAAAGCGGAAGAGTAGAGTGAAGCGTAGGTTGTTGCAGACGAAGAAAAACGCTGGAGGAAGGACAAAGCTGACTTCAAATGAAGCAGATGCCAGTCCCTCTGACAGAATCATTAACAAAGACTCCGGTGGAAGGAGTACAAGATTGAGGAAGAGGACAAAAGTGGCAAGGCTTTCAGGAGGGGACGATAGCTGTGATAAGTCGCCCACAAGCAGTAAGCGCAAAGTCAGTTGGTCACATACAAATAAATCTGGTGAAAAGAAAAAACCGAATGTAGAGGAAACAGACACAAGTAACTGCGCTGGTGTCACTTTCAGTGGACATAGTGGAAGAGCATCACTTAGAAGAGGTTTGAGATCAAGGAGAGATTCTGTCAAGAATAGAAGTGGAGATGACCAAGAGTCTTCAGAGAAAGGAGAGCATAATGCTGACGTCATTGGTTCATCGACCGACATCATTGAATTAAGTGGAAGCCAAAATGAAAATGTTCTTTTGGCAGTTAGTTCAGGTGAAAAAAGCAGTGATGAGGCCAATCAAATGGAACAAGTCAACAGTGTAGCAGAAGCTAGAGACACATCTGACATTGATGGTTCTTTCCAAGAAGCATGTATTGCTGACAACGATTCCAACAAAGTTGTGAATTCTGCACACTGTCCTGCACATAAGGTTACATTGCATGATGAGGAAAAAGATGAGGTGCAACCAGTGGAGGAAAGTGAGGTTTCTGATGTCTTGGATCAAGAGAATGATGAAGATAGCAGTGAAGAGAGTGATGCTCAGGAGGAGGACCTCAGTCAAACAGGAAATAAGAGCATAGGAAGAAGACAAAAATGTAGACTTTGTGGGGATGAGTTCAACACAAAACGCGGTGTTCGTGTACATATGAGCGAGGTACACTACAAAGATAAATATAAATGCAGTACATGTGGCGAGGTGTGCAAAGATATTCCAGCATATATACAACATTTAAAGACACATGGTGAGCCTAGTGAACTGGATCAAGCCAAAGTTTGCCCTCACTGCTCCAAAACCTATGTCATTGAGGCTTGCTATCGTAAGCATTTAGCGGAGCATGAGGCTGACAGTAGATCTGCAGATTTTATCTGCACAATTTGTGATAAGAAGCTATCCAGCAAGGGGGCATTGCAAAAGCATGTGAATTACCGCCACACAAAAGAGAAGAAATATCCATGCACATATTGTGACAAGGTACTCTACCAGAAGTGTGCGTTCACTTCTCACATGAAGGGGCATACGGTGGGTAGACAGTGGAAGTGTGACCTGTGTGATCAAGCATTTGTTGAAAAATGGAGAATGGAAGGGCATAAGAAAAGAGTTCACTTTGACACAAAGTCATATCTGTGTGACTTGTGTGGCACTTCGTACAAATCCCTTGGAAGCTTGACTCAGCACAACAAAACTGCGCACACAGACACCTTTGATTTCCCTTGTGGCATCTGTGGGAAGCAATTCAAGAGAAGGAGCCATTTTAACACTCACATGAAAGTGCATAACGACGTTAGACCATACAAGTGCGGGTTGTGTGAGAAGGCATTCCGAACCCGCCCGAAACTCGCTGTGCACGTGAAATGGCACAACAACGAGCGGGATTTTAAATGCAGTTTGTGCGACAAGTGTTTTCTGACCAAGGGCAACTGTGACAAGCACATGCAAGTACACCAAAAGAAAAAGACGCACTTCTGCACCGAGTGCGGATATGGGTGCGTGGATTACACCACACTGCGCAAACATCTGGCCACAAACCACAACATCATTGTAGAGAGCAAGGTGACAAAATGCAGTAATTCTTACAGAACAGGTAAGCGGAAAGGCTCAGAAAAAGCTGCCAACTCCGCGAACAAGGAGCCTATCGGAGATAAAGTTCCAACGGACACATCAGATAGTCCCATTGAAGATGACCGAGCTACTGACTCCCAACCCAGCACTCCTGTAGAGATTGGAGCTCAATATCCTGTAGATGGATCCATGAATTCGTCGTCTGGTGTTGCTACTGTAAGCAGCACACCACCTGTAGATAGAGACAGAGTTCCAACTGACGTACCGAATGGTCCCACGGAAGACAACCAAGCCACAAACTCTCTACACAGCATTAATATGGAGGGCAGAGCTCAGTATCCATTCAGTGAATCTACGAATTCATCTTGTGGTGTCGCTACTGTAAGCAGCACAACACATGATCCTATGTATACAGATTCCTTTTCTCATGTCCCTGTAACCACGGAGGAAATCCCAAACCCAACCTGCGACGAAGAAGGCCAGGCTATTGCGACTGAGGCCTTAATGAATATGATTCTTCACTGAAAGAATTCATGCATCGTTGTTGGTTAACACTGATTTATGGCCTTCCATTGGGAACACGATAGGCTACACCATCTAGGAAGAAGGAACAAGTTCAATTGAGTGCAAATGGAACAGCCAAGTGTTCCTCCGGAAGCTAAAGACCAAGCTACTGCCTCTCTTTGTGTCCTCCCTGTGGTGACCGACTCTCACTTTCCTTCCAATGAAGCAATGGCTTCTGCTGTTCCGGTGGCCAATTACAGTGCCCCACCTCCTGTCCACCAATTTGCCGCAAATTAGCCTATGCATACTTTTGCCAATGTTGCCGTTAGCAGCATAGCTAGTGTACCTGTAAGTGGCACACCTGGTATGCCTGGGAACTACACCTACACAAGGGTAATGCCAAACCCAACTAGATATTGTCCCTCCATCACTGGATTACTGGCAATGACCAGGTCCTAATCCGTGCAGTCCACTATGCCTTCATGAGCATGATAAGTCAATCATAGAAGGACCTTGATTTTAGGCCAGATCAAGTCATTGTTTGACAGTTTTTATAAGCATAAAGAGGAATAGTCTGTTAAAATTTGATCAAAACCGGACAAAAAACATGAGAGTTATGCATTTTTGAACATCATGTAGTAATAAGCGATTGTTTCAGCATTTCCGCCAATGAAATGCAACATCACTGACGAGCAAAATCACCATAGCTTTTGTACTTGAAAATACATTTATTTCACTCGATACAACAATGTGATCTTAATGTAGCTCTTAAGATCTTTGTGAAACCCCACTGGGATGTTATGTTTTTTTTAACAAAGGGTGATTGGGGAGGAAGTAAAATATCCATCTCTATTGATACCAAAGTGGTAATGTCACTCTTCTTTTATACATGTACTATCCCAGGTAGTAAGCCAACGTTGGTCCGTCGTTGGACCAATGTTGGCAATTTTTTTTTGCAACGTTGCTGACTGGCAACGTTGGACCAGCGATGTGTGCATACGCTCAAATGACGTTGGTCCTACGTTGGCAAATTACGATGGACCATCATCAATCCACCGTTGATTTAATAAGTTTTTCCAATGTCTAATGAGTTTCGAGTTTCTAACGTTGGACCAACGTTGGCATCCAACCAGATTCCAACGGCCAACGAGTTGCGGGATCCCAACGTTGGCTTGCTACCTGGGATAGTACAGTGGAACCTCTTTATAATGAGGTTCCTGATATAGCGAAGTTATTTCATAGGTCTGGGGTTTATATGTATTTGATTATATTTATGCCCTGATACGAGATACATGTGTATATGATATAACAAGGTAAATTCAATGCATGGGCCCAGTGTGCTCGTTATAATGAGGTTTTACTGTACCATCTCTTTAATATACATGTAGTTCTGAAGTGATGACATCACACTCCTTTGTTATATAGGGTTCACGGGGTCACACTGGGTCTGGAAAACCTGGAAAGTCGTGGAATTTTACTACTTTTTTGTTTCCAGGCCTTGAAAGTCAGGGAAAATTTTACAATTATACTAAATTGGGTCATGGAATTTTATTTTATCTGCACTTCCTCTCCTCGTTGCTAAAAAACACATCACAACTTTTGACCTTTTTTTGGAACAAAAAGTACAGAAAGAAGTCAAAGAAACTTTCTTACATACATTACAGTGGTGAAAAGTCGTGGAGTTCTTGTTGTTATGGTCATGGAAAGTCATGGAATGGGACTTGAAATAAGTGTATGAACCCTGATATTCCCTTGTAATATGGTTCTAGATACAAATTGTTGCTGGGCGATTTGAGCTGGACAATTGCCTTTGAGGCAACCTCTAGGTCTAAAATGTTGGCTTGCCTGACAGCTCAGAACCAGTAACCCATTCAGGGAAGAATTTCAGCCGATGGATAAATATTTCAAATGAAATTCTGTACACTTCTACACAAAAGATCCAGTTTGAATGAAGTGGCTCATTATGTGTTTTGTGTAATCATTCTTGTAGTACGATGATGAAGATTTTGATTCATCCAGGAAAGAGTTCATAGATACAAAACTAAATCTTTTCAACTGGACTTAATATTTCAGGGAGTAACAACCTATCCAGACTACTTCTTCTTCTGCTGTACTACTCCAAGTCTAGTTGAATAGATTTAGTTTTGTTTTGATTGTTGTACTAGACATAACATATGGGCAACTCCAGCGTCACAGACATTACAAACAGACATTATTTCAGCTTTCCAATGCCACTACTAATTCATACCTTTCTCTACATGTAATTACAAAGCAATAGCCTGGTTAAGTATGCAAAAAAAGTTTCAGAACATTTATCCAATTCGTTACTGAGTAATTCTGCAAAATGTGCGCCGTCACGGACATTACATTTTGTGGACATGACTTTTTGCATCCATATACATTACATCTTTGCAAAAGTCTGTGAGTTCTGAGACCTCACAAAGGTGATTTAGGAATTCAATTATAGACAAGGCAATGATGAATTGAATCCAAGTTGGATTTTGCGAAACGGGCCAGGTATATGTGATCTAGACAACAAAACGTTGCGTCACGGACATTACAGTTTGTCCGGAGGATTTGATTAATTGAAAAATATACTTTAGAGCACTCAAAAGACTGAAATTTTAATCTGAAAAGGTACTTTGATTATCAGTCATCGAATTTGGTGCCTTAAATAATAAAAATACCAGAAAATTGGGAAAATATAAGGATTTTCCTGAAATTTGCACAGGGTAGTCCCATGTGTGGAGTTTCATGTATGGTTGCCATTTCTCTTATAAGGAGACACCCGAGAATTAAAAAAATCATGTGAACTGAAAGATATAATCCTAGGATCATGTTGTATGAAAAAATAATCCAGAAAAAATCAATAGGATTTGAAATAGAGCCAATTGTTTGTTTGAGTTAATTGCCCATATGGGCCATTCTTTGAAAAGTGAAACTTTTTCGGAAAAATTGAAGTTTTATTTTTCTGTAGTTTTGTTCCATTTTTGGAATGATCCATGTGTAAAGTTTCATGAAATACATGATTTGAAGTTTAAAATGAAACTTTTTTACTCATTTGCATAAATTTACATATTTCAATATTTTTCTAATAATCATAATTCAGAAAATACTCAAGATATCAAAAGGATAATTAGCAAGCTCATTCTTCTCACTTTCCTGTACAGGTTGATACCAACTTTGTAAAAATTCAACCTTTCATTCTTTTCTAAACCCGATATTATAAAATTCCCATTTTACCATTCATATTGTACATGTCACACACGTGACCACCCCAAAATGTCACACACGTGACCAGACGTTGCCACATAATTAAGTACTATAAAAAACAACGGTTTGATATAATTCTCATTCATTGCTATTGTTGTACTTACAAATGTATAGTACTTCTCTGGTAATAAGATGAACATTATAGCTATTCATATTTTAAAGAATTTTCCAAATGAAATTTAGTTATGAAAAAAGCGCTCCGTGCGAAGTCACACACGTGACCCATGCCATTTGACCTCTGACATTGAGTTACGTAATCCTTATAAAATCTTTTGTGTTAAGTTTGAAAGACTACAACATATTCAAGTCACATATGAAGTAAAAATCATTATAGTCTCATACTTACTGAAATATAAGCATCCCATTTCAAAATTTGTCATGTTTTGGGTCACACACGTGACCAAGAATGGCCCATATGCATTCTAAATATCCTCAGTGAAATACTGTGAGTTAGATTATGACATTTTTAGCTCATATCCGGCCCGAAGGGCCCGATGAGCTTATGCCATGCCGTTGCGTCCGTCGTCCGTCCGTCCGTCCTTCCGTCCGTCCTTCCGTCCTTCCGTCCGTCCGTCCACAATTTTCAAAATGCTTCTTCTTCGTTATTTTTCAACCGATTTTGATTCTGATTGTTTCATAAGATAGGGCTAGGAGGGGGATTTAAAACTTCTACACAGAATCGTGAAATTCATTATATATGCTAATTTATGCAAATTTATTCAAAATCACAAAAAATGCTTCTTCTCCTTCATTTCTTGACCGATTTTGATTTGGTTTGCTTTATCTGGTAGAGCTAACTTTGGTACACTAAACTTATACACAGAATTTTGAAATTTTTCTCCATTAATTAATTATGGTAATTTATGCAAATTTATTCCAAAAATCACAAAAAATGCTTCTTCTCCTTCATTTCTCGACCGATTTTGATTTGGTTTGCTTTATCTGGTAGAGCTAACTTTGGTACACTAAACTTCTACACAGAATTTTGAAATTTTTCTCCATTAATTAATTATGGTAATTTATGCAAATTTATTCCAAAAATCACAAAAAATGCTTCTTCTCCTTCATTTCTCGACCGATTTTGATTTGGTTTGCTTTATCTGGTAGAGCTAACTTTGGTACACTAAACTTCTACACAGAATTTTGAAATTTTTCTCCATTAATTAATTATGGTAATTTATGCAAATTTATTCCAGAAATCACAAAAAATGCTTCTTCTCCTTCATTTCTCGACCAATTTTCATTCTGTTTGGTTTATCTAATAGGGCTAGGTTTCATAAGATAGGGCTAAGAGGGGGATTTCAAACTTCTATACAGATTCATGAAATTCATTATCTATGGTAATTTATGCAAATTATTCGAAATCACAAAAAATGCTTCTTCTCCTTCATTTCTCGACCGATTTTGATTTGGTTTGCTTTATCTGGTAGAGCTAACTTTGGTACACTAAACTTCTACACAGAATTTTGAAATTTTTCTCCATTTTTTATTTTTTAATTTTTTTAATTTTTTTTAATTTAATTTTTATTAATTTTTCTATTTTTATTTTTATTTATTTATTTATTTTATTTATTTTTTTTTTTTTGTTTGTTTGTTTTGTTTGTTTTTTTTTTTTTTTTTTTGTTTTTTTTTTTTTTATTTTGATTTTTTAAATTTATTTATTTATTTTTTTTTTTTTTCCCATGTCCCTTCCAGGGCATCAAATTTTTATTTTTTGACCAGTTGAAAAGTGTACCACATGAAATTTGCGATATTTGATGTTGCGAGATGGCGGATGAGCGCTACGTCATTGACGTTCTGGTTTGTTTAATACTATGCTAAACCAGCATGCTTCTGAAAAGAAACTTTTTTCTTGTATAGATTTTTATTTACAATCACTGGGATCCTATTAATTCAATGTATTCTGTATTTGTATAGATATTCCTATAAATGTATTGTTTCTTACACTGTAATGTATATAACTTTCTATTTTGTTGAAATAAAGACTACCATAGTCAATACAAATTATGTCTTATTATCAAGTTTGTGGGGGTCAAGAAGTTTAGATGAATAGTAAAATATTGTAATGAAATGATATAAAGAAAGTTTACATGACTTTGCATGTATAATCTGGGCCCCGTTCCAGAAAAAGATGCAACCGATTGCAAAGTTGCAATCGATTTTAAGTTCAATCATGTGTCTACATGTACATGCAAAAATTGTCTGACTTGCAATTAATCACAAATTTACAATCGATTGCATGTCTTTCTACGACGGGACCCTGGACAGACACAAACAAATGGTTAATTTAATACGATATATATATTTATATTTTGTCAAATGCAACTTTGGGTTAGTTGTACATTTATATATTTTGAGGGGGTCTTCTTATTTAGTTGACGTACATGTCTTGAGATAACTCATTTTGGGTGAAAATTAAGTTCATTTGATTAATGAGTACAAATTAAGTGATGACACAAATTCAGTTGGAATTTCTTATAAAAACATTTTGCTAAAAAGTATCGGAGATAAAGCTCCAACGGACACATCAGATAGTGCCACAGAAGATGACCGAGCTACTGACTCCCTACCCAGCATTAATGTGGAGGTAGGAGCTCAATATCCCGTCAGTGGATCCATGAATTCATCTTCTGGTGTTGCTACAGTAAGCAGCACACCACATGATGACAGAGACAGAGTTCCAAC
This sequence comes from Echinarachnius parma, assembly GCA_037951105.1. Classification (NCBI taxonomy): domain Eukaryota; kingdom Metazoa; phylum Echinodermata; class Echinoidea; order Clypeasteroida; family Echinarachniidae; genus Echinarachnius; species Echinarachnius parma. The sequence goes on from JBAMJV010006729.1 coordinate 72,571, forward strand.
TGACATATCAAATGGTCCCACGGAAGACAACCTTGCCACAAACGCTCTACACGGCATTAATGTGGAGAGTGGAGTTTCTCATGTCCCTGTAAGCCAGGCACCTGCTATTGCTGGGAACTATTCATACACGGGGGAAATACCAAACCCAAACTGCGACGAAGAAGGCCAGGCCATTGCCACTCAGGCCTTCATGAATATGATCCTTCGCTGAAAGAATACATGCGTCGTCGTTGATTAACATTGACCAACGTTCTTTTCACCTGTTTATGTATCCACTAGATTTCTCTAAATACAGCAGCTGCGTCTACTCCATACAGTCCACTATGTCACAGTCCAGGCCTTCATGTACATGATAAGTCATTGAAGGACCTAGAGACCTCTCCGCTGAATGCTTTTAAAGGGAACTAGTAACATTGTCAAAATCCACAAAAATTACCTATAACCCCTGTGGTTCTCGCATATCTTATGGTATTTGTAGATGTATAATACCAATAGAAGCATGGAACAGATTTTGATTTTTTACGTTGCTCTTTCATTATATGTATGATTGTAGTGTTTGGATTTTAAATACACTACATGTAGTTGAGAATTTCAACAGTGTACAATACCACTTTGCATTTTGGCTCATTACTTGGTCTTACATGTATGAAACTCATTTACCATGAAAATTTCATACATTACTCAGTGGACACATCAGATTACAGAAATACACATTTTATCAACCCACTTCCAGTCCTTGCACATGTCAATAAAATTACTAGATCCCTTTAAAAACATTAACAGATTAATTGTATGAATATGCTATATACCCGATGGTGAATATGTCCTTGTACATATAGACCCATGAACGCATGCTTTAGAATGGTGATGCGTTTTACAATTTTTTCTTCTTTTTTCTAGAAACATATTTTGGTGAACTTGTTGGTGGAATGGACTACTAAAGATGTAATGTTACCTTTCATTTACAAGAATTTTGGGGTGATGGTCCCCTTTAAGTCTTAACCTAGAATTTAATCACCCTCTGGTTTATTGGAACAAAGGGAGACGAGGGAAGAAGTAAAGTATCTATCTCATTTTAAACCAAAGTGATAATAACATCACTCTGTTGTGTATACAGTGGAACCTCATTATAACAAGCAAAATAAAACTAATGCATCAATATTTTCTGTATTATATAAACTTTTCTATTTTGTTTTTACATCATATATTGAAATTCCACGATTTCTTGAAAATAAAATTGCATTTGTAGTCCTGGGGGTTTTTAGTGTTATTTATGTCCAGATTTTTTTTTCTAATTTGTACAGTTGAAGTGCACTACAATAGGACATATCCTGCGAGTACTCCAAAGACCACAGATGTGCCAAGGCATCCTGCTGAAGCCAGAGAACAACGGAACAGCCCCAAGAGAACTGAAGGATCAGAGCTTGCTGTAACTTCAATCCAAACTGCTTCTGGTACAGAAGCAACGTATGAATTATTACTGGATATCAGCAGAGAAGATCTCGGCAGTTCTGCTGTAGCTGCCTTTGATGATGGCAAGGTTGTTGATGATGATGACGACGATGATGATGTTGGTGGCAGTTTTGACATCGATGAAGATGACTTGAATGGAGTGGAGCAAAGCCAAGAAGTGACTGCCACCTCAAAAGAAGGCAGCGGTGAGCTTAGAGTTAAAGACAGCAGACCAGCAGATATTGACACCAGACAATGGGACATTGACACCAGACATGGGGATATTGACACCAGACCAGGGGATACTGGCAATAGTCTAGTCGACATGGTCCTACACTGCTGCTCACTTTGCAATGCGACTTTCCCTACTCCATGGGAACTAGATTTCCATGCTGTTGGGTGCAAATACCAAAAGTCCGCAACCATGCAATATAACTGCCATTTGTGCGAAAAAACGTACCAGGCGAGAGGGAATATGTCATACCATCTCCTCAGTGCCCATGGTATGACGATCACAGAGATTGTAGAAGAGATGCCAAGCCTGAGGGGTCCTATAAAGAGGAAGATTGTTGAAGAGATGCCAAGCCTGAGGGGTCCTGTGAAGAGGAAGAGTAGAGTGAAGCATAGGTGGTTGCCAAAGAAGAAAAACGCTGGAGGAAGGACAAAGCTGACCTCAAATGAAGCAGACGCCAGTACCTCTGACAGAATCCTTAACAAAGACTCCAGTGGAAGGAGTACAAGATCATCATTGAGGAAGAGGACAAAAGTGGCAAGGCTTTCAGGAGGGGACGATAGCTGTGATGAGTCGCCCACACGCAATAAGCGCAAAGTCAGTTGTTCGCATACAAATGAATCTGGTGAAAAGAGAAAACCAAATGTAGAGGAACCAGACATAAGTAACTGCGCTGGTGTCAGTCACAGTGGACATAGTGGAAGAGCATCACTTAGAAGAGGTTTGAGATCAAGGAGATATTCTGTCAAGAATAGAAGTGCAGATGACCAAGACTCTTCAGAGAAGGGAGAGCATGATGCTGGCGTCATTGGTTCATCAACGGACACCATTGAGTCAAGTGGAAGCCAAAATGAAAATGGTCTTGTGGCTATGAGTTCAAGTGAAAAGGGTGGTGATGAGGCCAATCAAATGGATCAAGTCAACCGAGTAGCAGAAGCTGGAGACACATCTGCAATTGGTTGTTCTTTCCAAGAGGCATGTATTGCTGAGAACGATTCCAACAAAGTTGTGAATTCTGCACACGATCCTGCAGATAAGGTTACATTGGATGATGAGACGGTCTCGCAGGAAAACGGAGAGATGAAGCCCTTGCAGGAAGATGAGGTTTCTGATGTCTCTGATCAAGACAATGATGAAGATAGCAGTGAAGAGAGTGATGCTCAGGAGGAGGACCTCAGTCAAACAGGAAATAAGAGCATAGGAAGAAGAAATAAATGCAGACTTTGTGGGGATAAGTTTAACACACAACGCGGTGTTCTAGTGCATATGAGCGAGGTACACTTCAAAGATAAATATAAATGCAATACATGTGGCGAGGTGTGCAAAGATATTCCAGCATATATACAACATTTAAAGACACATGGTGAGCCTTCTGAACTGGATCGAGCCAAAGTTTGCCCTCACTGCTCCAAAACTTATGTTATTGAGGCTTGCTATCGTAAGCATTTAGCGGAGCATGAGGCTGACAGTAGATCTGCAGATTTTATCTGCACAATTTGTGATAAGAAGCTATCCAGCAAGGGGGCATTGCAAAAGCATGTGAATTCCCTCCACACAAAAGAGAAGAAATATCCATGCACATATTGTGACAAGGTATTCTACCTGAAGTATGCATTCAATTCTCACATGAAGGGGCATACGGTGGGTAGACAGTGGAAGTGTGACATGTGTGATCAAGCATTTGTTCAAAAATGGGAAATGGAAGGGCACAAGAAAAGAGTTCACTTTGACACACATTCATATCTGTGTGACTTGTGTGGCACTTCGTACAAATCCCTTGGAAGCTTGACTCAGCACAACAAAACTGCGCACACAGACACCTTTGATTTCCCTTGTAGCATCTGTGGGAAGAAATTCAAGAGAAGGACTCAATTGAACTATCACATGAAAGTGCATAATGACGTTAGACCACACAAGTGCGGGATGTGCGAGAAGGCATTCCGAACCCGATCCCAGCTAGGTGTGCACATCAAATGGCACAACAACGAGCGCGATTTCAAATGCAGTTTCTGCGACATGTGCTTTCTGACCAAGTGCAACATGAACAAGCACATGCAAATACACCAGAAGACAAAGACGCACTTCTGCACTGAGTGCGGATATGGGTGCGTGGATTACACCACGCTGCGCAAACATCTGGCCACAAACCACAACATCATTGTGGAGAGAAAGTTAACAAAAGGCAGTAATTCTTCCAGGACAGCTAAGCGAAAAGGCTCAAAGAAAGCTGCCAACTCTGCAAACAAGGAGCCTGTCGGAGAAAAAGCTCCAACGGACACATCAGATAGTCACACAGAAGATGACCGAGCTACTGACTCCCTACCCAGCATTACTGTGGAGGTAGGAGCTCAATATCCCGTCAATGGATCCATGAATTCATCTTCTGGTGTTGCTACAGTAAGCAGCACACCACTTGATGACAGAGACAGAGTTCCAACTGACATACATGTATCAAATGGTCCCACGGAAGACAACCTTGCCACAAACTCTCTACACAGCATTAATGTGGAGAGTGGAGTTTCTTATGTCCCTGTAAGCCAGGCACCTGCTATTGCTGGGAACTATTCATACATGGGGGAAATACCAAACCCAACCTGCGACGAAGAAGGCCAGGGCATTGCCACTCAGGCCTTCATGAATATGATCCTTCACTGAAAGAATGCATGCGTCGTCGTTTGTTAACATTTACCCACGTTCTTTTCACCTGTTTGTGTATCCACTAGATATATTTCTCTAAATAATGTCCCTCCATCACTGGATTACTGCGATGGCCGGCTATCTCGTTGACAGCAGCTGGGTCTTTATCCCTGCAGTCAACTATACCACACTCCAGGCCTTCATGTACGTGATAAGTCAGTGAAGGACCTAAAGACCTGTCTGATGAATGCATTTAAAGGGAACTACAGTTTTGTACTTGTAGTAACATTGTCAAAATCCACAATATTTACCTATAACCCCTGTGGTTCTCGCTTATCTTATGGTATTGTATAATACCAATAGAAGCATGGAACAGATTCTGATTTTTTACGTTGCTCTTTCATTATATGTATGATTGTAGTGTTTGGATTTTAAATACACTACATGTAGTTGAGAATTTCAACAGTGTACAATACCACTTTGCATTTTGGCTCATTACTTGGTCTTACATGTATGAAACTCATTTACCATGGAAATTTCATACATTGGGCCATTCTTGGTCACGTGTGTGACCCAAAACATGACAAATTTTGAAATGGGATGCTTATATTTCAGTAAGTATGAGACTATAATGATTTTTACTTCATATGTGACTTGAATATGTTGTAGTCTTTCAAACTTAACACAAAAGATTTTATAAGGATTACGTAACTCAATGTCAGAGGTCAAATGGCATGGGTCACGTGTGTGACTTCGCACGGAGCGCTTTTTTCATAACTAAATTTCATTTGGAAAATTTCTTTAAAATATGATAGCTATAATGTTCAACTTATTACCAGAGAAGTACTGTACATTTGTAAGTACAACAATAGCAATGAATGAGAATTATATCAAACCGTTGTTTTTTATAGTACTTAATTATGTGGCAACGTCTGGACACGTGTGTGACATATTTTGGGGTGGTCACGTGTGTGACATGTACAATATGAATGGAAAAATGGGAATTTTATAATATCAGGTTTAGAAAAGAATGAAAGGTTTAATTTTTACAAAGTTGGTATCAACCTGTACAGGAAAGTGAGAAGAATGAGCTTGCTAATTATCCTTTTGATATCTTGATTATTTTCTGAATTATGATTATTAGAAAAATATTGAAATATGTAAATTTATGCAAATGAGTAAAAAAGTTTCATTTTAAACTTCAAATCATGTATTTCATGAAACTTTACACATGGATCATTCCAAAAATGGAACAAAACTACAGAAAAATAAAACTTCAATTTTTCCGAAAAAGTTTCACTTTTCAAAGAATGGCCCATTACTCAGTGGACATACCAGATTACAGAAATACACATTTTATCAACCCACTGCCAGTTCTTGCACATGTCAATAAAATTACTAGATCCCTTTAAAAACATTAATAGATGAATTGTATGAATATGCTATAATAGCCGATGGTGAATATGTCTAAGGCCCCTGTTACACATGCGTCGGCTTTTAAAACCGGCCCCGTGGCCGGTCTCACGCCTGCAATTTTAAGCCGCCTCGAGATCATTAAACCCCTGTTACACACGGCAGAACCCCTGTACATCTATTCACACGATTCACGTTGATCGGGCCTCATACCCATATACGGCTCTGCTCATACCATATAAGTTTTGGCATCCGCGCGCCCTTTTATCCCATATTAGGCAGATTATGCTCAACACTTCCTTATAATTCCTTATTGCGCGCAGTACGCGCGCTGCAAGCGCATTTGCATATAAATGCCGGCCCGAGTCCAATTTACCCCTGTTACACATACCGATTGCGGGACTGAGGCTGGCTTCAAACCATATCCAGAGGTGGACAGAAATGGAGCCGGCCTCAGGTCGGCTTTTCAAAATTGACCCCTGTTACACATACATGGGGCCGCCTCCGGAGGCGGCCTCAGTCCACTTCAGAGGTATGTGTAACAGGGGTCTTATACAGACCCATGAACGCATGCTTTAGAATGGTGATGCGTTTTCCAATTAAAATTTTTTTCTGGAGACATACTTTGGTGAACTTGTTGGTGGAAGGGACTACTAAAGATGTTACCTTTCATTTATAAGAATTTTATTTTGGGGTGATGGTCCCCTTTAAGTCTTAACCTAGAATTTAATCACCCCCTGGTTTATTGGAACAAAGGGAGACTAGGGAAGAAGTAAAGTATCTATCTCATTTTAAACCAAAGTGATAATAACATCACTCTGTTGTGTGTACTATAGTACAGTGGAACCTCATTATAACGAGCACACTAGGCCCATTGAATTTACATTTATGATGCTGGTTGTCAAAATAAATCCAATGCATCAATATTTTCTGTATAATATAAACTTTTCTATTTTGTTTTTACATCATATATTGAAATTCCATAATCTCTTGAAAAAAATAATTGCATTATTTGTAGTCCTGAGGGTTTTCTGTGTTATTTATGTCCAGAGTTTTGTTTCTAATTTGTACAGTTGAAGTGCACTGCAATATGACATATCCTGCGAGCACTCCAAAGACCACAGATGCGCCAAGACATCCTACTGAAGCCAGAGAACAACGGAACAGCCCCAAGAGAACTACAGGAACAGAGATTGCTGAAACTCCCATCCAAGCAGCTTCTGGTACAGAAGCAACGTATGAACTATTAACGGAAATCAGCAGAGAAGATCTTGGCAGTTCTGCTGTAGCTGCCTTTGATGATGGTAAGGTTGTTGATGAAGATGACGACGACGATGATGATGTTGGTGGCAGTTTTGACATCGATGAAGATGACTTGAATGAAGTGGAGCAAAGCCAAGAAGTGATTGCCACCTCAAAAGAAGGCAGTGGTGAGCTTAGAGTTAAAGACAGCAGACCAGCAGATATTGACACCAGACAAGGGGATATTGGCACCAGACAAAGGAATATTGACACCCAACAAGGGAATATTGACACCAAACAAGGGAATATTGACACCAGACAAGCATACATTGACAACATACCAGGGGATACTGGCAATAGTCTAGTCAACATTGTCCTACACTGGTGCACACTTTGCAATGCGACTTTCCCCACTTCATGGGAACTAGACTTCCATGCTGTCCGGTGCAAATACCAAAAGTCCGCAACCATGCAGTATTACTGCCATATGTGTGAAAAAACGTACCAGGCAAGAGGGAACATGTCGTACCATCTCCTCAGTGCCCATGGTATGACGATCACAGAGATTGTTGAAGAGTTGCCAAGCCTGAGGGGTCCTGTAAAGAGGAAGATTGTTGAAGAGATGCCGAGCCTGAGTGGTCCTGTAAAGAGGGAGATTGTTAAAGAGATGCCGAGCCTGAGGGGTCCTGTAAAAAGGAATAGTAGAGTGAAGCGTAGGTTGTTGCCGACGAAGAAAAACGCTGGAGGAAGGACAAAGCTGACTTCAAATGAAGCAGACGCCAGTCCCTCTGACAGAATCATTAACAAAGACTCCGGTGGAAGGAGTACAAGATCATCATTGAGGAAGAGGACAAAAGTGGCAAGGCTTTCAGGAGGGGACGATAGCTGTGATAAGTTGCCCACAAGCAGTAAGCGCAAAGTCAGTTGGTCACATACAAATAAATCTGGTGAAAAGAAAAAAACGAACGTAGAGGAAACAGACACAAGTAGCTGCGCTGGTGTCAGTTTCAGTGGACATGGTGGAAGAGCATCACTGAGAAGAGGTTTGAGATCAAGGAGAGATTCTGTCAAGAATAGAGGTGCAGATAATCAAGAGTCTTCAGAGAAAGGAGAGCATGATGCTGACGTCATTGGTTCATCAACCAACATCATTGAATTAAGTGGAAGCCAAAATGAAAATGTTCTTGTGGCTGTTAGTTCAGGTGAAAAAAGTAGTGATAAGGCCAATCAAATGGAACAAGTCAACAGCGTAGCAGAAGCTGGAGACACACCTGACATTGATGGTTCTTTTCAAGAGGCATGTATTGCTGAGAACGATTCCAACAAAGTTGTGAATTCTGCACACGATCCTGCACATAAGGTAACATTGCATGATGAGACAGTCTCTCAGGAAAAAGATGAGGTGAAACCAGTGGAGGAAGGTGAGGTTTCTGATGTCTCTGATCAAGACAATGATGAAGATAGCAGTGAAGAGAGTGATGCTCAGGAGGAGGACCTCAGTCAAACAGGAAATAAGAGCATAGGAAGAAGAACAAAATGCAGACTTTGTGGGGATGAGTTCAACACACAACACGGTGTGCGTGTGCATATGAGAGAGGTACACTTCAAAGATAAATATAAATGCAGTACATGTGGCGAGGTGTGCAAAGATATTCCAGCATATATACAACATTTAAAGACACATGGTGAGCCTAGTGAACTGGATCAAACCAAAGTTTGCCCTCACTGCTTCAAAACTTATGTTAGTGAGGCTTGCTATCTTAAGCATTTAGCGGAGCATGAGGCTGACAGTAGATCTGCAGATTGTATCTGCACAATTTGTGATAAGAAGCTATCCTGCAAGGGGGCATTGCAAAAGCATGTGAATTACCGCCACACAAAAGAGAAGAAATATCCATGCACATATTGTGACAAGGTATTCTACCAGAAGTTTGCGTTCACTTCTCACATGAAGGGGCATACGGTGGGTAGACAGTGGAAGTGTGACCTGTGTGATCAAGCATATGTTGAAAAATGGAGAATGGAAGGGCACAAGAAAAGAGTTCACTTTGACACAAAGTCATATCTGTGTGACTTGTGTGGCACTTCGTACAAATCCCTTGGAAACTTGACTCAGCACAACAAAACTGCGCACACAGACACCTTTGATTTCCCTTGTGGCATCTGTGGGAAGCAATTCAAGAGAAGGAGCCATTTTAACGCTCACATGAAAGTGCATAACGACGTTAGACCACACAAGTGCGGGTTGTGCGAGAAGGCATTCCGAACCCGCTCTAAACTCGCTGTGCACGTGAAATGGCACAACAACGAGCGGGATTTTAAATGCAGTTTGTGCGACAAGTGTTTTCTGACCAAGGGCAACCTGGACAAGCACATGCAAATACACCAGAAGACAAAGGCGCACTTCTGCACCGAGTGCGGATATGGGTGCATGGATTACACCGCACTGCGCAAACATCTGGCCGCAAACCACAACATCATTGTGGAGAGCAAGTTAACAAAGTGCAGTAATTCTTACAGGACAGGTAAGCGGAAAGGCGCGGAAAAAGCTGCCAACTCCGCGAACAAGGAGCCTATCGGAGATAAAGTTCCAACGGACACATCAGATAGTCCCATTGAAGATGACCGAGCTACTGACTTCCTACCCAGCACTCCTGTAGAGATTGGAGCTCAAAATCCTGTAGATGGATCCATGAATTTGTCGTCTGGTGTTGATACAGTAAGCAGCACACCACATGAGGAAAGAGACAGAGACAGAGTTCCAACTGACGTACCGAATGGTCCCACGGAAGACGACCTTGCCACAAACTCTCTACACAGCATTAATGTGGAGGGCGGAGCTCGGTATCCCTTCAGTGAATCTATGCATTCATCTTGTGGTGTCGCTACTGTAAGCAGCACAACACATGAACCTGTGTGTACAAATTCCTTTTCTCATGTCCCTGTAACCACGGGGGAAATCCCAAACCCAACCTGCGACGAAGAAGGCCAGGCTATTGCGACTCAGGCCTTCATGAATATGATCCTTCACTGAAAGAATTCATCCGTCATTGTTGGTTAACACTGATTAATGGCCTTCCCTTGGGAACACGATAGGCTACATCATCTTTGAAGAAGGAACAAGTTTAGATTGAGTTAAAATGGAACAGCCAAGTGGTCCTCCGGAAGCCGAAGAACAGGCTACCGCCTCTCTCTGTGTCCTCCCTGTGGTGACCGACTCTCACTTTCCTTCCAATGAAGCAATGGCTTCTGCTGTTCCGGTGGCCAATTACAGTGCCCCACCTCCTGTCCACCACTTTGCCGCAAATTAGCCTATGCATACTTTTGCCAATGTTGCCGTTAGCAGCAGAGCTAGTGTACCTGTAAGTGGAACACCTGGTACTCCTGGGAACTACACCTACACGAGGGAAATACCAAACCCAACTAAATAATGTCCCTCCATCACTGAATTACTGGCAATGGCCAGGTCCTCATCCGTGCACTCCCCTATGCCAAACTGCAGGCCTTCATGAGCATGATAAGTCATTGAAGGACCTAGAGAACTCTCCACTGTATGCCTTTACAGGGGACTTCTAGGCCAGATCAAGTCATTGTTTGACAGTTTTAAGAAGCATAAGAGGAATAGTCTGTTAAAGTTTGATCAAAACCGGACAAAAAACATGAGAGTTATGCCTATTTGAACATCATGTAGTAATGAGCAATTATTTCAAAATTGCCGCCAATGAAATGCAACATCACTGATGAGCAAAATCACCACAGCTTTTGTACATGAAAATACATTTATTTCACTTGTACAACAATGTGATTTTGCTGGTCTCAGCTCTTAAGATCTTTATGAAAATCCCGGGGCTGTTATTTTTTTGTTTAAAGGGTGATCGAGGAAGAAGTAAAATGTCCATCTCTATTGAGTACCAAAGTGGTAACGTCACTTTTCTGTTATACAAGTACTATCCCAGGTCCAACGTTGGTCCAGCGTTAGACCAATGTTGGCAATTTTTTTTTTGCAACGTTGCTCCAACATTGACTGGCAACGTTGGACCAGCGATGTGTGCGTACGCTCAAGTAATGTTGGCAAATAGCGATGGACCATCATTGATCCAGCGTTGATCCAATAAGTTTTTCCAATGTCTAATGAGTTTCTAACGTTGGACCAACGTTGGCATCCAACCAGATTCCAACGGCCAACGAGTTGCGAGATCCCAACGTTGGCTTGCTACCTGGGATAGTACAGTGGAACCTCTTTATAAAGAGCTCGCTTATAATTAGGTTCCTGATATAGCAAGGTTATTTCATAGGTCCGGGATATATGTATTTGATTATATTTATGCCCTGATACGAGATACATGTGTATATGATATAACAAGGTAAATTCAATGCATGGGCCCAGTGTGCTCGTTAGAATGAGGTTTCACTGTACCATCTCTTTATTATAGTTCTGAAGTGATGACATCACACTCTTTTGTTATACAGGGTTCACACGGGACCTGGAAAAACTGGAAAGTCGTGGAATTTTACTTTTTTTCTTTTCCAGGCCTTGAAAGTCGGGGGAAATTTTACAATTATACTAGTACGGGTCATGGAATTTCATTTTATCTGCAGTTTCTCATTGCTGAAAAACGCATCACGACTTTTGACCTTATTTTGGTACAAAGGCAAAAAGTACAGGAAAAAAGGGCAAAAAAACACTTTCATACAGTGGTGAAAAGTCATGGAAAGACATGGGACTTTAAATAAGTGTATGAACCATGTTATATCATTGTAATGGTTGTAAAAAAAATTTGCTGGTCGATTTGAGCTGGACAATTGCATTTGAGGCAACCTCGAGATCTCAAATTTTGGCTTGACTTACATTGTTGAGAACCAGTTACCAATGAATGAATATCTGTGATATCACACTTCCGTACTCTATTCAACTTGGCAGTTTCAATGTATCGGCGAATCAGTTATTATATGTTCTTTTGTTCTTGTTCACTCCAGCTTGTTGCTGGTCGCACCTTCCACCCACCTGTTTATGTATATAATTCTATGTTGAGTATAGTTAGCTGTTATTTGTACGCCTGAAGAAGAATCTGCCAGATTTGATAGCTCGCGGCTTCATTGATTTACATTTAATTACACTTGCCTTTATAGTGGGCAAGCAGTTTTCAGCAGCTTTTTACATTTATTATATGTTTTGTGTAGTTTTGATTGATAGATTGATTGATCCATTTTATTTCAAATTCAGTAAAAAAAAAAAAAAAAACTTTTACAAAGTACATATAAAAACAAATTAAATATATGTAGAACAATGTATTGGCAGAGATGCAAATTTTGGGGAAGTGAAATGGGTGTATCAGTAAAAGCCTATTTGCCCTGACATGTTGATACACCCCCATTACAAAGAATTAAAAAAAACATTATAGACTTTAGATAGCTGACGATTACATAATTGGATTTAACTTAAAGTCATGCCTGTAAAGTGTCTAACTCCATGAAAATTACTTGGAGCTTCCTCGTTTCTCTTCGACCGTGTTGTTTAGCTTATGGTAAAAGAAGAATAAAATAGGGTTTGATTTTTTCAAATGTCCCTTTAGTATGAAGATAATTATCATTGAAATCTTTTATTTGAAAAACGTTGATCAACGCTTTTGATAAAAAGTACAATTGTCCTAGCTTAACACGTCCGGATGCAGCACGCGTGGGAAACATTTCGGAGATTGAACTTTGAGCCGAGCGAGCACAAATTCCATGAATTCTGTACTACGTCTGTAAGCATACATGGGTGCGAATATCTCAAACGGATGATTATTACTGCGACAAATGTATGGCAGACCATCAGTATTCGGTGATAAAATATGAACTCAATATTCGTTTTTTTTCACTAGGTAAACAGTGTTCGTTTTCTTTCAAACTTTCACAAATCTTTCAATTGTATTTTACAATGATATTGATATAGGATTGAAGTCTCAAATGTCATTTTGTGCAATATCTGACACTTTACAGGTATCACTTTAAACATACTGTGACAGTAGATGGTACTTGTACTTATTTTTAAAGGAGTTTCCAAATTGAATATTGCGTAGTACGATGATGAAGATTTTGATTCATCCAGGAAAGAGTTCATAGAAAGAAAACTAAATCTAGACTTACTATTTTGGGATAGGTTGTGAAACTGTAATAGTAAGTCCAGTTCAATTGATTGAGATTTGTTTCTATTCTTGTAGTAGACATGAAATGTTAACCTCGTTCACTACGAGGTTCTGAGATTCCCATAGACTTTGTACATAGCCGTTCATTCCGTAAGCAACGGGCTAATTATAAACTGTTTATAACCTGAAGTGAAATACTGCAAGTTTTTTAAAGTCATTCAGCTCTATCACAATGAAACAATATTGTGAGTTAGATTTTGACATCTGTTGGTGTAATACCATGCTAAACCAGCATGCTTTTTTCTTTTCTTTTATTAACTTTATGTACAATCACTGGGATTTTATTAATTTAATGTATTCTGTATTTTATGAGTTATATCGCATTCCTATAAATGTATTGTTTCTTACACTGTATAATATGTATGTAACTTTCACTTTTTGTTGAAATAAAAAGACTACCATAATCAATACAAATTATTATCTTATTGTCTTATTATCAAGTTTGTGGGGGTCAAGAAGTTGAGATGAATAGTAAAATATTGTAATGAAATGATATAAAGAAAGTTTACATTACTTTGCATGTATAATCTGGGCCCCGTTCCAGAAAAAGATGCAACCGATTTTAAGTTCAATCATGTGACTACATGTACATGCACAAATTGTCTGACTTGCAATTAATCACAACTTTACAATCGATTGCATGTCTTTCTACGACGGGACCCTGGACAGACACAAACAAACGGTTAATTTAATACGATATATATTTATATTTTGCCAAATGCAACTTTGGCTTAGTTGTACATTTATATATGTTGAGGGGGTTGTCTTGTTTTAGTTGACATGTTTTGAGATAACTCATTTTGGGTGAAAATGAAGTTCATTTGATTAATGAGTACAAAGTGATGACACAAATTCAGTTGGAAATTCTTGTAAAAACATTTTGCTAAAAAGTATCAAAAGAAACAATTTAAAAGTGATCCAATAACTTCAAAAGATGAAGTGGGAGTGTCGCGACACTCGAGATACATGTTTTGAAGAAATGGGCATTACACAATGTGTGTAAAAGACCTATGATTGTAAAATTGAAACCATGCATATCTTTGTTAATTATTGACCAATTTGTTAATCAAATGAAAGCAATTGTTATCAGGTCTTTCTAATGGTATGAAAATCTACATTTTGATTTTTACCGACAAGTGCCAGGTTTTGCTATAGCCAGTCACATATAAGCTTTTGTGATGTTCAATTATACTTTTCCGTAATAAGGGAGATATTTGAAAAATCAAAATCCATTTCATAAGTTTCTGTTTACATATTAATCCAAACCAGTGTATAAGAGAAATGTGAAAGCTCCAAAGGATTTTGGTTGAATTTGGCAAAGTCTATGGATCACTTTAATAATTAACACTCTTAACAGCAGGGCATGTAAACAAGTTTAATACATATAGGACATACATACAACTTCTTATGTCTCAGTATACCTGTGAAGCCTTGTGATAAGAACCACAAAAAGCTGATTAAGAGGCAATTACTTTTTGGTGGCGTCAACGCCTCGTAGAATGTGGGCCTTGTAAAGCCACAGAATACCTACAAATAGCTATGGAATAGCCACAAAATAGGCATGCCAGACACTCGGTCACTCCCTAAACCATATCAAAAAATGTCATGTCATGGCATTTCATGGTTCTTACTGCAAAGCTTTTCAGGTATATGAGACTGTGACTGGGACATAAGAAAAGTTAGTTAACTGTAAGTCAACGGATTGGTTCAAATGTGCATATTTTCCGACTTTCAATTGGTAATTGCATCTTTACAATCGATTGCCACTCTTTCTGCAACAGGGCCCAGATTTATGTTCATTGTAATGTCCACAACCAGTAGCTGGGTGGTGTTTCCCAAAGATTCAAAGTTGAACTTAGCTCTAAGTTGGACCTACATGTATCATGGAACAGTTCTTTTAAAAGGCATACATTTTGATTAAAATCGGTCATATTTGTTATTACATGTTTGTTGGACGTTTCAAATTTTGTTCCCTTTTTGAAAATGTATTATTCCAAGGCTACTAATGACTTTCCATTATTGTTAGGTCCAACTTAAAAGTTAAGTTCAACTTAGAATCTTTGTCAAAGATCCCCCTAAAGTGATGGGGTAGAAATGGATTGGAGACACTATTAAACAGCATTCACAATTTAAACATACAAAAGAATAAAACATGGAGTTCTTTTTTGGAATCATGGAACTTGAATTTAATTCATATTTTTCAAAGCAGATATGACGAGACGGTTGAAACAGATATGCCTTTAAGGAAAAGGGAAATAAAAAACAATACAGACATAACAACCTATATTTGAACTGTGCAGAAATTACGTCAAAATAAAAACCGTTTCGTTCAGTGTAAACGATTTACGTTTTATTTGTCATTTTATTGCAAGTTTGTTTCGTGGTTTCTGCTTTAACTGAGAATTTAAATGAAAGTAAAACAAAGTGAAATTTCCTTTTCTTTTTTTGTTTGTATTTGTTTATAAGATGCATACCAGATAAATACAATAAACACTGTCAAGCAAAAACCATCTAATTGTAAATATATCTTACACAAGAATTAAACACAGAATTTGTTAGTGTGTGCACAGTATCTATATATTAGTGTTTTAGAGTACATGTACTTCTTTTCTGGATAATGCACTAGTTTGCTTATGTACATATGTTTGTTTCTTTCACAGTGCATAATCGTATCGTATGAACAATGAAGGATGTTTTTATTATGAGTCGTAATAATTTAATAGAAGAGTTACCAAAGAGCATAACACTGAAGAGAAATTGCTTAAAGGTAAATAGCAACATGCAGGTACTCCCAAAGTATTCATTTTTCTAAACCATCATGGTCATTCAGATTTGGTGGCTTATTATATTCTCTAGTAAATGGACATGCTATCATTCATTTAGATGACAATGAAAAACTGTCATATAGTAAAAGACAATGAATTGATTCAAGTACAATTTTTATTAATAAATAATGCACACCTCTACTTGCTTATGTTAATTTCATGCTGTAATAAAGAGTCAGCAACTCAACAATCCATTATACATTGAAAATGCAATATCTTGTCCATATAACCATCAAATGAGAATATTTTCTGAGTGTACTAAAAGGAAATTACTTAAACAAAAAGTATATATAATAACGACAACATAACATATGACAAGAAAATATGGAGACAAATTTCTATAATGACTTTTTCCTTAATGACAAGAAAACAAAATACAAAAAGGCATTACAAATACAAGAAAATTATTCAACTATATTTTACTGAAAAACATCCACAAAAGAACCTCCCATTACATTCCCTTTTCAATTTGGTCGGCCATATTACATTGTTTATTTTGACTGATACCAAACCTATCTCAAATCGGATAAAATTCAAAATGGTAAAATTCCTAAAGTGTTTTTTGTTTTTTTGTCTTTAAAATCAAGTTGATAATGTCCAGTCTAATATGTTGTTTTCTAAGCAGTTCAGATCGAACAGCTACATTTCGTTTTGATCAAAATTAAACGTGAATATTTTGGAACGTAACTTGGTAACACTTTTTGAATTATTTTGCCATTTTGTACATTTTATATACCTTAGTTCTTACAAATCAACTTACATTCATCAATATTAGTTATAATCATCTAGAATAATAGGCCACTGTACTATGTCTGTATTCATGTTACGCAGTGGTTTGAGCATGTAGTGACCCAACCTCACCATGCTATTGTGAGCCTGTTCAACACATAGATGGAAAGCCATTTTGAAAACATGCAAATTCTGTTTGGTTATTAAAGGAAACCTTGCAATCATGACTTGAAAAGACTTAATTGTTTACAAGGACTAAAAAATCTTGTTTTTTTAAACAAGGGTGACCAATTTAACAGATATAGCTTTTGAAATATTGAAACATCTCAATCTATGTAATTTGAAGGGGAAAATGTAAGAAGATTATTTAAGTCTACTGCATGAGATCCTCTATTAAAAACACCTTTCAACAGATTACCCTATCAAATTTGTGAGAATTGTGTAAACAAGGCAAGTTACAAGTACAAGTAACAATTTCTTTGAAAAGATCTCCTTGATCAGCTTTGTGTGTTAGCACAGGCCTGGTGGCCCGGGGCTACTAAAAGTTAGCTTCGGGCTAACAAATTTCATTGATGCTAAATTGCCGTATAGGCCACCAAATATAAAAACAGATTTTTTAATGTCTTTTGTTTATTTGGGGTCACCACCAGATCTAAGTTTCAGGCAACTAGAATTTGACAAAATTGTTCTTACTTGCCCAACTGGGCTACCCGGCCAAAAATTTGATGTATAGCTTTGTGTGTTATGTGATGAACAGGGTCACTGAGGAAGGGGGGCGTGTTTAGTTGTACAGGTCATCATCTTCGTTTTCCTGGTATTGGGAGGGGTTGCTTCCCCCTGTCCCTGGGGTACCCTGGCTGCCTGCTGGCCCG
This sequence comes from Echinarachnius parma, assembly GCA_037951105.1. NCBI lineage: Eukaryota > Metazoa > Echinodermata > Echinoidea > Clypeasteroida > Echinarachniidae > Echinarachnius > Echinarachnius parma. The sequence continues at coordinate 90,161 of JBAMJV010006729.1, forward strand.
GCGCTGTCGGGGAACCTGTCAAGAGAAATGTCAGAGATAACATATGTTAATAAAGTTAACTGAAAGCATTGGTGTATGTGATGAACAGGGTCACTGAGGAGGGGGGCGTGTTTAGTTGTACAGGTCATCATCTTCGTTTTCCTGGTATTGGGAGGGGTTGCTTCCCCCTGTCCCTGGGGTACCCTGGCTGCCTGCTGGCCCGGCGCTGTCGGGGAACCTGTCAAGAGAAATGGCAGAGATAACATGTTAATAAAGTTAACCGAAAGCATTGGTGTACGTGATGAACAGGGTCACTGAGGAAGGGGGGCGTGTTTAGTTGTACAGGTCATCATCTTCATTTTCCTGGTATTGGGAGGGGTTGCTTCCCCCTGTGCCTGGGGTACCCTGGCTGCCTGCTGGCCTGGCGCTGTCGGGGAACCTGTCAAGAGAAATGTCAGAGATATTTGTTGGTATTTTTAAATTCAATTCTCCAAGTGCTCGGAGCATTATTATCTTGGCTTTAGCCAAGCAGCTGTAATGGAAGCGCTCAGACATTTCAAGGAATAATTTCCGACCAAGTACCCATTAACTACACCTGGGTTAAGGAGCAGCAAATGAGAATAAAGTGTCTTGCTGAAGGACACACATGCCCCAGTAGGGCCACCCCCACTATACAGGCACAGGGTTTGTGAGAGTTTCATTTTCACCTCCTCTCTTCACGTATGCGCCTCTTTCCCTTCCTCCAATCATGCTCCTCTTCATCATATTACATATTTTTACAATAGGTATAATCACTTACAGGTCTACACCAGTGGTATCGGTGTATAAAGGTGAACAATCGGGTAATACAGAATATAGATGTTTTTAGAACTGTGAAAGCAGATGTCATCAGAAAGCATGTTTCTCAGCAAGACTTAACTAAGCCCCGAAAGATGGTTTGATAGAATGCTATTTCATCATTACATTACTGCACAGTCAGTCATCAACGAGACAACAATATACCCACTTCTGAAAAAAGATAAAGTCCTTCTTTTGCAGGCATCTTAAAAGGTCAGACAAGTTGGTCCTCATTCTCTTAGACTCAGACTAGCTCTTAAATGGTATTTTCCTTTATATGACACAATAATTTAGCAACTTTTTTTATTTTGGCTTGCAAAAGGTGGACAGTATCTTTAAATTTAATCATTGATTATAAATGAAGTTACCTGAAGTTTCCTCCAAAGCCTCTGCTCTGCTGCAATGTCTGGGAGAACATCTCGTACTTGCGGATGTCGTTGTCACTGACAGAGCGCCTGGCATATTTCATGGCCTCCACAAAGTGGTCCTTGGTGATCTCCGGCACGGGGTCGACCTCTTCGGTTTCCTGAATCAAAGATTCCATGAATTGGATATGGATTATTCTACTATACTCAGTCAGCAGCATCTTGAACATCATCACGAAGATATATCACCACCATCATTATCAACATCATCACCACTATCATCATCACCTAGATCAACGTCACCATAATAATTATCATCATCAACTTCTTTATAATAATCATCTGCACCAGGATCATGATCATCGTCACCGTCACCATCACCGCCACTGCTACCATCATCATCATCATCATCATCATCATCATCATCATCATCATCATCATCATCATCATCATCATCACCATCACCATCACCAGCACCAGCACCATCACCAGCACCATCACCATCACCATCACCAGCACCATCACCATCACCATCACCAGCACCATCACCATCACCATCACCATCACCAGCACCCTCACCCTCACCATCACCAGCACCATCACCATCACCATCACCATCACCAGCACCAGCACCATCACCATCACCATCACCATCACCATCACCAGCACCAGCACCATCACCATCACCATCACCATCACCAGCACCATCACCATCACCATCACCATCACCCTCACCATCACCAGCACCATCACCATCACCATCACCAGCACCATCACCATCACCATCACCCTCACCATCACCATCACCAGCACCATCACCATCACCATCACCATCACCATCACCATCACCAGCACCAGCACCAGCACCATCACCATCATCAGCACCAGCACCAGCACCATCACCATCATCAGCACCATCACCATCACCATCACCAGCACCATCACCATCACCAGCACCATCACCATCACCAGCACCATCACCATCACCATCACCATCACCAGCACCAGCACCATCACCATCACCATCACCATCACCAGCACCAGCACCATCACCATCATCATCATTTTGCCAGTGTTTCCTTACCATGTCCAGGTCAGGGTTGCTCTCGCGCTCCTTCTGTTTCCTGATCTCCATCTCGATGCACTGCCTGATGGCCAGCTTGCACGCACGCTGACAGATCTCCGTCAGATCGGCACCGGAGAAACCTTGAGTCACTGTGGCAAGGTATGGAACATCCACCTCCTACATAGACAAACATATTCATGTGGAGAGATATAGATCAATTCGGGGTGGAAAAGACACAAATTCAAACTTTCTGGCGCCAAAACTAACGATGCAGCTCAGCTCAAGTGCTGGAGAAAAGAGGAAAAAGCACGCTGACAGATCTCGGTCAGATCGGCACCGGAGAAACCTTGAGTCACCGTGGCAAGGTATGGAATATCCACCTCCTGCATAGACAAACATATTCATGTGGAGAGATAAAGATCAATTCAGAGTGGAAAAGACACAAATTCAAAGATTTCTGGCGCCAAAACTAACGATGCAGCTCAGCTCAAGTGCTGGGGAAAAGAGGAAGAGGATCATTGGTAGAGTGGGGACAATATGGTAGGTAGCCTGTGGTTCAGTCGTTTCTATTATTTTCTTTTTCCAGCTATGTTTACTAGCCAAGCTAGGAGATATGCAATTGTGATCTATAAAGGGGTATTGTATCCTGACATGGATAATTGTTGAAATGCCAATATTTCTGCCTGAATTCTCCCCCGAATAACCCCTGCTATGATCAGCACTGTTAAAACCGCGTTTCGGGCCACCAAAACTTGAAACGTCTTGATTTGAGTATAAACCTGTGCAAAGTAACCACATGAGGGAAACAAGAAGTGTCCACTGTAGGCGGGTGACCTCTATAGCAGGGCTCCACACTCGCCTTTTTAGTCAGTGGCCCGGTCGGGCCAGTGAAATAGTTTCTTCCCCTATTCTTGTGGCCCAAAAGAAAATTTACTGGCCCAAAAATTGTATCAAAATAACACTCTTTCCTAATCAAACCTGTGATTTACAGATGAAGCACGACATAAAAGAAAACAAGATTTTTTTAAAATTTTGTCATTGTCGGGTTAAAAATCTGCTTGCCCGATCGGGCCACCAAAATATAACTTTCACTGGCCTCGGGCCAGCGGGCCAGTGCGAGTGTCGAGCCTTGTCTATAGGTAGGCCCATAATGTTGATTTCCTCTGCAGGGAATCACTCTTGGTGGCCACTACAGACTGGTTGGCTGCTATAGACAGGTGGCCATTAAGACACTACAAGCATTGGCAAAGGAATACAAATCATTTGGAAAAACTCACCTCTGCGACGGGAGATTTCCTTAGGTTGGCCCTCAGGATCGACTTGCGAGATTCCACGTCTGGCAGGGGGATGTAGATGAGCTGGTCAAGACGACCTGGACGCAGGATGGCCGGGTCAACGATGTCTGGCCTGTAGGCATTCACAGAGTATAGACGATTGAAATGATTAGTGTTGATAAAGACTGCCTATGACTGAGCTAAGGCCTGGAATACCTGGAAAGTCATGGAATTTGACTTTTGTTTTTTCCAGGCCTCGACAAGTCAGGGAAAATTGTAAAATTATCTCATGGGTTAAGGAATTTAATTTAATCTGCATTTCTTCAGAACAGGAATCAATACAACCATTTTTTTTTTACAAAATGTACTGAAAGAAGTACAAGAATCTTAATAACCATGGTGAGAAGTCATGGAAAAGTCATAAAATTTGATTTTGACCCTGTGATATAGAGAATAAAGGAGGTGTACTTGATATGATGTGATTTCATTTCACAGGCATTTTGATTTAATGGGGTCAAAATTAATACATGTAGTTATATTAACAGGCTGCAAAAGCAAATTTGAATGTATGAAAGCATTATTGAACACGGTAGCTATAATTTTTCACAAATTCCTGAAAATTCATCACCTGAAATAACAACCATTTCTCACATTTCTTGCACCACTTGGTTAATATACGTTTCTTTCAATTGTCTTCAAATGCTGTATTTTCATTTTTCATACAGAAACTACAAGAAGGTAGCATGTAGCACCTCAACCATATGTAGTGGGATGTAGGGAATGTTATAATATGATCTGCAAAAGTCTAAATATTGTCCTTGAAATAAGATTTTGGTCATTAATTCAAAGAAATATTCACAGTAAATCAATATATATTGTGCAAGTAGATGCCATCAGAAAGCATGTCTCTCAGCATGGCTTAACTAAGCCCCGAAAGATGGTTTGATAGAATGCTAATTCATCATTGCACATCTTTGCACAGTCTGTAGAACAATATGCAAATACCTACTTTGAAATAAGTTTTTAATTAGGTTAATATATACATGCATACTGTTAATGCAGTAAAAACAGTTAACATACATGTATAATGGCTTTTTTTTTCTTCTTTTTTCTTTTACAGTATATGAATGTTTTGAGTGTGTATATTAATTTCATGTTTTATTCCCGGATTACTTTATTATAACTTATCAGGCTTCTTGTAACTTACTAATATAATCAAAATTGTTATCATTCGCAATTTACCTGTTGGTGGCTCCAATAATGAAGACGTTCTTCTTAGCACCCATGCCGTCCATCTCAGTCAGTACCTGGTTGATGACACGGTCCGACGCGCCGCCGGCATCACCGACATTACCACCACGAGACTTGGCGATGGAATCCAACTCGTCGAAGAACAGGACACATGGGGCAGCTTGCCTTGCCTGAAAGAAAATAATGAGACAATTTGTGGCACTTAGTCGATGACAAATAATAGCAGTGGCGCTGCGTGGTCGGACACTGCCAGAGCGATGGAATTTAACTGTTAAAGAATAGAACAATGAGAACAGCTCGTCTTGCCGGATGGGGGAAAAAAAAACAGACATACAAGTATTGTATACAAATGATTCAGGTCTTGGTTGATTTAATGTAATTACACAATTAGTCAAAGAAGAAGACGTGTATAGGGCAGCTTGCATTATTTGAGGGGGAAATGAGAACTGTGAAATACTGATTGATAAACATTGTTATTTTTATTATTATCAAAGCATATTAAAGTATTTCTACGATGCAAAAGCATTCACACATGATTTAGGACACATAAATTTACTCTAGCAATTATTTTAATTTAAAGTAAACTGTGCGTGCAGATGCCATCAGAAAGCATGTTTCTCAGCATGACTTAACTAAGCCCCGAAAGATGGTTTGATAGAATGCTATTTCATCATCACATCACTGCACAGATGGCATACAATTAGGCAACTATTGATTTAAATTAAAAATCAACAGATAACATTTTTAGGAAACCCACATATGAAGAATATGAACAAACTTATAACTATAGCTGTAATATAGAGCACAACAGTGTGATGTCACAGACCATGCCAGGCAAGCAAAGAATGAGTGACCTTTCTAAGAAGGCAATCGACCAGCTCTAACTCGGTATCAAACTCCTAAACCAGAGGACAAGATTTTTTAGAACCAATACTTTGCTCTAATAGGATGTTGTATTTAATACTAGAGTGCACACTTTTTTTTTCTCTCTAAAAGAAAAAAAAATGTGTCAAACTGTTTCTTCCCATGACTTACCTTGTCAAAGACATCCCTGACATTGGCTTCTGATTCTCCAAACCACATAGTGAGCAGCTCTGGTCCCTTGATAGAGATGAAGTTGGCCTGGCACTCATTGGCGATGGCCTTGGCGAGCAGGGTCTTACCTGCAAGTACATTTAACAAATATCATTTAATAAAATGAAGTAAAACATAACCATTAAATACAAACAATCAAAATGACAAGCTCATTCTTAACCATGGTCATTATATCACTAAAAGTAAACAATAAAACATACATGTACATGAAAAGAAAATCAATCTCCAATGGTTAGAAGATCATCGGAGCAGTTTATGGAGATGAAACTAGGTTGAAAACTAGACAACAGCATTTGGAGTCATGATTACAGTGTTCAATTGTTCCTCTTCTTCGACCTGGAAGAAACATGGATGTTGTCTCATCCAGTCTAATGAAGAGTGGTTAATGTCCCTCCACTTAAATGCCAGTAAAATACTTCAGACAATTTTACTGGGGTAAGAGATAGAGGTTCGATACTGCGCATTATGTCAAGAACATGAATCTTTCTGGCCAGATAACCGAGGTCGGACTGTATAAGAATAGCCTATATCACAACTCACCGCATCCCGGGGGACCATAGAAGAGCACACCACGGCTGGGCGTCATGCCAAACTTGAGGAACTTGTCCGGGTGCTCCACGGGGTATTGCACCAACTCCTGCAGCTCCCTCTTGACACTCTCCAGACCTCCGATGTCCTCCCAGGACACAGTGGGGACCTCCACCACGGTCTCACGCAGGGCGCTCGGGCTGCTCTTGCTCAGGGCGTACTGTCATTGGAAGTCGAGAAACATTAATAAAAGATAACTGCTATGACATTCTTGGCAATGTCTTCCTCGGGCTATTTTGAATTCAAAGCAATTAATGATCAATACAGAAAAGGTGGACTTTAATACCTAAATAGGGAAAACAATGATTTGTGAAATAAAATCCAAGGAAACTAAATAACTTCAGCAATAACCATCTAGGATTTCACTTTGTGAAGATACTTGCTATTCTTTTACAAAGGTATTGTAGAAGGTTATTTGTTCCAAAAAGTTTCTTTTTTTTCTTTTTTATATATTAACAATAAATGGTTGCTCCAAAAATTATGCAAGATCTTTGGAATTATTATCCTTTGGAATACAATTCTTTTAAAAAAATTAAAATTTGATAAACATTCTAAGTGAATGGACCTTTACAATAAGAAGCTATACCCAATATTGAATGAATGTATCTAGATTTCGACCTGAATAGAGCATAAGGGGCCCCACTCAGTCTAATGGCTAGAATCTTGATCTTCCTCTGAGCAAATGCCAGTGAAAACAATAGATTGTGTTTTCCTGAGGTAAGTTACAGAGGTATGTGAGATAATTAAAGGTGGTTCAGATTTTTAAAATCGGGTGCGAAGTGCCATCTTGCAAACGCTTTGCACATGATACGAAAAACACAGCATTATGTAGTGCACACAAATTAGCCTAGTTACGATGTTTGGACGGTTTCTACATCCCCACACATGACAATATTCAAGAACTGAGTGTAGTAGAACAGTTTAGAGATAAAGGGTGCAAATGATGGGTAAAATTGTATAGAAACACAGATTTGACAAATTTAACAGATTACGCCTACTTAGATTCCACCAAATTTGAAGTTTATTTATTAAGAAGAATTTACTTTGATGGTTTACTTTATGGAACCAGTTATTTATATTTACTGCCAATTAAAAACAATTATCAATGCCAACACATTTGCAGGTACATATTTGTACAGTGGAACCTCGTTATAAAGAGCTTTGATATAACAAAACATTCTCATAACAAGGCAAATTATAACAAGGGCCCAGCTCTGTATTTTTCCCTCATATGACCAGATACCTAGCATAACGAGGTACTGTTCATGGTCCAAAGCACCTTGCTATAACAAGGTTTCACTGTATTGTGAGAAATGTAACTATCAAACTTTGTATGAAACATTAATTAGCAGATAATGAGCTCTCAAGGCAATGACTGAGCCGTCGTAACTCACCCTGAAGTCATCCATGGTGACGGCGAGCGAGTCCATGACCTCGGCATCGATGCTCTCCTCCTCCAGGTCGATGAGGTCCATCTTCTTCCTGATCTGCTGCAGGGCAGACTCGGAGCACAGCGCGGCCAGATCGGAACCAACATGGCCGTGGGTCTCGTTAGCAATCTGACGAAAGGGATTAATGGAACAAAATTAAATATTTACTTAGTTTTCATACTTCTTCCTGATCTGCTGCAGGGCAGACTCGGAGCACAGTGCGGCCAGATCGGAACCAACATGGCCGTGGGTCTCGTTAGCAATCTGACGCAAGGGATTAATGGAACAAAAATAAATAATTACTTAGTTTTCATACTTCTTCCTGATCTGCTGCAGAGCAGACTAAAGCACAGCGCGGCCAGATCAGAACAACATGGCCGTGGGTCTCGTTAGCAATCTGAGGATCAAAGATAATTAATCAAATCATAGTTCTAAAGTAGTTGTTGTACAAAGCATTCAATACATCTCTTCTTTTTTTATTATTTATTACACAATTTTCATATTTCTTTCTGATCTGCTGCAGAGAAGATTCGGAGCACAGGGCTGCTCGATTGGAACCAACATGGCCATATGGACAAGTGAATTCAAATTGTACTTGCCCTCAACTGATTTTCTCTGACTTGTCCTGGACAATCGGGCAAGTGGGTTTGTAGAGCCATGAGAGTGTACCAGGCATGGATTATATTTAAAGTAAATGTTAGACATTACCTGTTCCAGGTCGACATCGTCGGCGAGTTTCATGTTCTTGGTGTGGATTCGTAGGATCTCCAGACGGCCGGTCGAATCGGGAATGCCAATGTCAATCTCACGGTCAAAACGACCTGCATGGGAAAAGAGAATGGAGAGTGAAACAAATGAACCCATTTAGGAGTGGTCATGAACATTCTGCAAGGCTGTGTGGTATATGGAGACCGAGTATTATATCAAAATCAACTAGGGTTATGTGAGCTCAGAAGTACTGTTATTCTCAGATCAGAACAATGATAGAAAGAGAAGAGAATATAGGGTGATACAAATTAACCCATCTAGGACTGGTTCAAAATACTACAAGGACATGTGGTCTATGGAGACCGAGTGTTATATCAAAATCAAATAGTCTTGAATGGTTTCTGTGTGCTCAGAAAGTGCCGTTATTCTCAGTTATTCCCAGATCAGAACAATCTACTATAGAGAATAAGAATGGTGATAGAAAGAGAGAGATAAGGGAAGAGAATAAAGGGTGATACAATTAACCCATTTAGGACTCATCCCCAAAATACTACAGTGCTGTGTTGTCTATAGAGACAGAGTGTTATATCAAAATCAAATAGTCTTGAATGGGTTATGTGAGATCAGAAAGTGCCGTTATTCTCAGTTATTCTTAGATAAGAAACATATACAATCTACAACAAAGATGGTGATAGAAAGATAAGAGAATAGAACCGATGGAGATACACAATTAACCCATGTAGGACTCATCTAAAGAATACTACAAGGCTGTGTGGTCTATGGAGACTGATTGTTATATACAAATCAAATAGTCTTGAATGGATTATGTGAGATAAGAATTTACTATATTCTCAAGATAAGAATAATCTATTATTGATTTTGTAGAAATGATTATGTGAGATAAGAATTTACTATATTCTCAAGATAAGAATAATCTATTATTGATTTTGTAGAAATTAATTTCTAGATGGACATGTGATATACCAACCAGACTAAGTAGTTCAATAATCTACCATAGAAATAAGGTAGTGAGGTGAGACAAAATATTTCTTACACATTCAAAACTTGTTTTTAACCCTAAAAAGACTGGGGGGGGGGGGGGGCTGATTTAGCCCCCCCCCCCTCCTCCAATTTCGCGATTACTTCGCAACGCTTAAATATTTTACAGTGCCACTTCACGACTTTTTTCCTTAGAGTCTTTCGCAACTTTTGATACCAAATTTGCGACAACCGGGTGTATCGTTCTAAAGTTACGTGACCTTTTGTAAGTGAGCGTCGGCCCGAAAATCGCTACATTTTGTGATTTGTGTACAAATCCTATGGAAATTGATTTTTTCCTAGAAAAGACAAAATCTTCATTATTTTTCATTCTAATCACAGCAATCATTTAATTTTGGGCTAAAAATGGTTGAATAATGGTCAATAATTATTTCCATTGAAAAAACAATAAAAAACATAATTGAAAAAACAAAGAAATACATAAGAAATGCAATTTTCGCATAATTAATTAGCTCTAATTAGCATATTATAATTAGAACAACAAATTAAACTATGCAATATTGTATGGCTCACGGACATCTATCACCATGCCAAATTTGGAGTTGATTGGAGTTTCGATTGCCGAGAAAACTACGAAAATTACAAAAAAATACAATTTTCGCATAATTAATTAGCTCTAATTAGCATATTCAAATTATTATTTTTTTCTAACTACGCAATATTGTAGACCTTATGGACATATATCACGATGCCAAATTTGGAGTCGATCGGAGTTTCGGTTGCCGAGATCTTAGGGGGGGGGGGCCCTTTTAGCCCCCCCCAGTTTTTTTAAGGTTAAAAATAGCCCAGTCTTTTTAGGGTTAAAAGACATTTTATCACATATTCAAACCATCCTGACAAATTAATTTTCACATCTACATGAATTAAGATTAAAATGCCATACAGATGAAAAGAGGTGAACATTTAAATTTAAATTTAAATTGTATGTTTTTAATTATTTGTTAGAAAATTGTTAGTGATATTTGTTGTCCTCAATCCAAGAGCTCATGCATATTAAACAGTTTTAAGCAGAAAATTATTGATGTGTAAGGGTGGGGTGAATGGGTACACGGGTTTAGATTAGAATTGTTCCTCTTATTCGACCTGGAAGAAACATGGATGTTGTCTTATCCAGTCTAATGAAGAGGGGTTAATGTCCCTCCACTTAAATGCCAGTAAAATACTTCAGAAAATTGTACTGGGGTAAGAGATAGAGGTTTGAAGACGAGCCTTTTAAAAAAAAATAGTTTTTATTAGTATTACAGTATACACTCATACTTTCTTCACTTTTCCATACTACTGTACCATTTATTTATATACAAGAAGTTGAAGAACATAGTCCAATAAAACTATGTGGACAACTAAATGTATTGAAAACTAAAATTGGAACAAGTCATGCTTATAATCATTATAAATATCAGATAACTAAATCTGCATATTTAAAACTAACTCCACCAATATTCTCCCAATTAATTACATCCATGTACATGTACTACAGTCAAACCTATCTTAAAGACCACCTTTCTATAGCAGCCAACCTGCCTAACCTGCCTATAGACAAGTGGCCACCAAAATGTATCCTCTGAAGAGAAAAACAATGTTATGGAACTTATCTTTAAAGGTCACCTGTCTACAGTGGTCACTTTTTTTTTTGTTTCTCTGAGGGTGGTCACTATACATGTATACGTTTGACTGTACTTAAATAAATCAAACTTGTCTAACCAAATCTGCGGAGTGCCATGTCGATGCTGTTGGGCCTGTTTGTTGCTGCCATGACGACGACATGTGCCCTCTTCTTGAGACCGTCCATCAGGGTGAGGAGCTGGGAGACAATTCTTCGCTCAACCTCACCATGTGTCTGCGAAAAAAATTAATAAACATAGTCATATTTATTTCATTCATTAATAGAATGACGAGCCTCAAGGTTCATTCATCGAGGTTAGTAATTTGATTTTCAGAAGTTGGTTTTAATTGCCATTCATATCATAACTATGACATCTAAATAAAATACACTCAAACCTGTCTTAGCAGCTAGCTGTCTGCAGAAGCCAGCCTGTCTATAGTGGCCACTAACATGTGTCACTTTTCTCCTTTCCCTTAGGTGGTCACTATACACAGGTTGGACTGTAAATTTACTTGTTCAATTTTAATGTTGTTAATTATAAAATGTGTTAATTAGCCTGTAGTACCCTAGTAGAGCAGCTTGAGCTAGTTGCACCCCAGGAAGTTGGGAAGTGCCCGACCGGTGCAAGTCCGTCGGGGCCCAGTTTAAAAAATAAACGTAACGACTAAGCCTTAATTATTAAAATCATGTTTCATGGTCTGATTTAAGCCCCAGAATTTATCTCACCTTTTCTCTCTTTGGAGCGATGGAATCCAGCTCATCAATGAATATGATGGCTGGAGCATTCTTCTCAGCTTCCTCAAAGGCCTTTCGCAGGTTGGATTCGGAGTCTCCGGCAAGCTTGCTCATGATTTCCGGACCTAGATTAAAATACAAGCATTCAAAATAATTATGAGACAAAATACAAACCAGGGCTTGCCCTGAGCATATTTTTCTGGTTGCCTGAAAAAACACTCATGTATTTCTTTGATTTTTATAAAGGACTTTCACTTCATATGTTTTTGTTTTTTTCGGGTCAAATTATTGGGGGTGGGGCACACTCATGCTGCCAATCGTAACATCATTTAAGAGCAACTTGCCATAAATTTTGTACATGAAAATTCACTTATTTCTCATACTAGTTGATACAAACTCCTTCTTTTGTTATGCTTGTTTTCACAATAATATGAAGGAAAATTGATGGGCAAAATATTTGGACATGTTCAAGCTCATAGAATTGATTTGAAATGAAGACAATTTGGTTGTTTGTAAATATTCATGCACTGATCAGCTCGTAAATGACGTCATGATCGATAGTAATTACGAACATGACACTCACTTATCCACAAACTGTCCGAACTTTTTAGTCACTCTTGCTCTTGTTTCCTCCCATTAACCTTATTATTCATAATTACAGCGTTGAATTGTTTCTCTTCTTCGACCTGGAAGAAGCATGGATTTTGTCTCATCCAGTCTAATGAAGAGTGGTTAATGTCCCTCAACTTAAATGCCAGTAAAATACTTTAGACAATTTTACTGGGGTAAGAGATAGAGGTTTGACACTGTGCATTATCTAAAGACTATCATTTGAATCTTTCTATGGAAAAATTCTGGTGAAAATAATGGAGTGCTTCCATCGTTTAACTTAATCCATTTCACAGTAATCATAACATTCCTAGGGTTCAATTCCCTTTCAAAGTATCTCAAGCTCACCGTTGATGAGGAAGAAGAATGCACCAGTCTCGTTGGCGACAGCTCTTGCGATGAGGGTTTTACCCACACCTGGGGGTCCATAGAGGAGGATACCTCTTGGTGGCTACATTCAGGATTATAAAAAAAAGGAAATGTTTTCTTAATGTTTTTTAAACCAAATCTTTAATTGATGGAAACGAATAATAATAATAATAATGAATGTTGCTAAATATAGTGCATTATACAACGTCTCAATGCAATGAGTCTATTTGATGTAGATTGTGAGAAGTAAAAGAAAATGTTAGTTAAAGGGATATGGTTTCTTTGTCGACATACCTAGGCAAAACCTGACAAAGGGTTGATCAATTGTGTATTGGTGATCTGATATGTTCATTGAGTGACGTGTGAAAATTTCCATGTTGAATGAATGTAATACGGCAGAGTAATGACAACAAATGCAAAGTGATATTTGCTCTCATTGCCATAAGTTTGTACACAGTTGAAATGGTCCCATGAAGACTTTCAAATTTAAACATTTCAACCATAAATATATTATATAACGAAAGAGAAAATCTAAATTTCTACATGAATACCATACACAAATCTGTCCATCTGGATAGATGTCATTATATCACTAAAAGTAAACAATAAAACATACATGAAAAGAAAATTAATCTCCACTCCAATGGTTAGCAGATCATCGGAGCAGTTTATGGGGATAAAATTGGCCTGGGAACTATTATAGACAACAGCATTTGGAGTCATGATTACAGTGTTCAATTGTTCCTCTTCTTCGACCTGGAAGAAACATGGATTTCGTCTCTTCCAGTCTAATGAAGAGTGGTTAATGTCCCTCCACTTAAATGCCAGTAAAATACTTCAGAAAATGTTACCGGGGTAAGAGATAGAGGTTCGACACCGCGCATTATGTCAAGACTATCATTTGAATCTTTCTACATGTATACCATGCACACATCTATCCACTCGTAGTGCAGATTAAAATGCAAGCATCATGACACAACATATCTTACAATCAATGAATTCTAACAA